>CAUYPK010030560.1:0-22253 GCA_963574355.1 Loris lydekkerianus
GATTTAAGGACCCTGGTGGAGACTGACCCATCACAAACGGTGCGTGGGATGGCAGAAGAACTGGGTGTCAGCTCCCATGCAGTTTTTGATGGTTTAAAACATATTGGAAAGGTCAAAAAGCTCGAAAAGTGGGTGCCCCACGATTTAAACAATCAACAGAAATTGTCACATTTTGAGGTTTGTTCTTCATTGCTTTTGCACAACCAAAACGATCCTTTTTTGGATTGGATCCTCATGTGTGATGAAGAGTGGATTCTCTACGACAATAGGAAATGTTCAGGACAGTGGTTGGACACTGATGAGCCACCCAGGCACTTCCCAAAGGCGAAACTCCACCAAAAAAAGATCATGGTTACTGTATGGTGGTCAGTGACTGGTGTGGTTCACTATAACTTTCTGCAACCAGGCCAAACCATCACAGCAGAGTCCTATTGTGAGGAAATCTATGAAATGTACTGAAAATTACGTCAGCAGCAGCCAGTACTGGTCAACAGAAGAGGTCCGATCCTGCTCCACGACAACGCCCGGCCGCACGTCTCACAAATCACAGTCCAAAAATTAAAGGAATTGAGCGTCGAAGTTCTGCCCCACCCACCATACTCCCCAGACCTCTCACTAACTGACTACCATCTTTTCAAGCACTTCGATAACTTTCTCACAGGTAGAATTTTTGCCAATGACGACCTAGCAAAAACGGCCTTCGTTGACTTCATCGAATCCCGAGCACCCAATTTTTATGCTGACAGAATTAATTGACTTGTGTTACATTGGCAAAAGTGCACTGATCAAATGGCACTTATTTCGATTAAATTGAATAAATATTCACTGAGATATTACAGTCTAAAGTAGACTCATAAAAATGGACAAAACTTTTAAAATGACCTAATATAAAAGACAATAAAGGAATCATGAAACAACATACATAATGTGATCCTGTTTGTAATCAAATTTAGGTAATGATGAACATAAAGAGAAGTTACGGCACAGAACAAAGACTCAAAAGATGCACATATCAGTCTCCTGACAGTAGTGACCTATGGAAATGAACAAGTAATTGAGGAAATTTCATATTTTGTATGCTGAGATTTCAATTACTTTTTTCTTTTAGAATGGGAAGTATTTGTGTATTAACTGTGTTATTAAAAATATCTCAATAGTTCAAAATGACAGCAAACTACAGGTTATATATAGTTTAATTTCAACTTGTTACAATTCAGGACAAAACACCAAATCACTTAAAATAAAATTCCTAATGTAACCTTTCTACTTCAATTACTTGTTCTGACAACATGCATTCACTGAGCATGTATGTTGCGTAAAATACTGCTTTGAGAGCTGGAGTCCAGCAAAAAGTCAGGGAAGGCCCTTGCTCTGACGAGTTCTAGGTCCAAGACAGTAAAACAAATACATATTTCAGAGGGATTTCAGTTCATCCATTATTTATATAATAATAATAAATAATTCAATAAATGACAACATTTTGGGCACTATGGCTGAGTGAGAGGTTTGCCCTGACTTAGTGAAGTTTCTTCCGAGACAGACGTTGTGTGCTGTATAGAACATTTCCCGGGTATCAAGTATTCAACCTTTGCAGGCATCAATCAACTTAGGTTCCCTCAAATGGAATCCACAGGAAAATAAGATGTTCTATCAATGGAGGGCTTCACACTTTTCTAAGCACTTTCAGCGCCCTATGAGATGGGAGAGTATAATAAGGGAGCAAAATAATTTATGATATAGAAACACTTTGTTCTGTTTAGCACACTCGTCTTCAGCACTTCATAGTACCAGGATATAATACAGTCTTAATAACTCATTATTTCTTCTATGCAGGGCTTCTCTTTCCAGATACAATGGTTGACATTTGAGGGGGGAGAGTCTACCCTCTCCTTCTTTGGACCTCCCATCAGCTTGTCCTATGCTAAGCTCATGGTCAGTATTCACCCAACAGATAACTGCATTATATAACTAAATCCCTCGAGAATACACAGGATTTGTAGCTACTCACATATGCGTGAAATAAAATCCCAAATCTTGTCACCCAGTGTTGAAACTAGGTCTCCTTTCCTATTGGGGGAAATTTCTGCAGGTGTGAGCAATTAAAAAATTAAACATCAATTAACAACTCAAGTGACTGATTGTGTTATAAGTTGCTTGTTAACGGCACAGGTAAATATTATGCCCCCATCTAATGTTTGAAAATAAGATCCCTTGAGCATGTTAAATAGCAGAGATGATCTCAAGATTGCTGAGGTTCATGAACCTTTCAGTACATCACATTTACATGCTCATATACAACAAAACTCTTGGGGAAGTGAATTGCCTTACTCGTTAACCTTGCCTGATCATCTTACAAAACGTCTTCTATTGAAAGAGAGACAAGGATGGTATCATCTACTCATTATCCTGGGACACCAAATGACCCCACAGGACATGTTCCCATAGCACGTGTGTGTACATGAATTTCTCTCACTTTTACTCCCTCTTATTCAAAACTCCATTTCTTTTCTGCCCATTATGTCTTCAAAAAGAGATATTGATACTAGCCAATTGGCTCTACTTCACTACCCCTTCACCCTCTTCAGCCTCTTACAATCTGAGTACTGCTATTCTTCTTCTCTCAAACCTGTTTTCTCAAAAGATAAGAAAATTATGCTACTAGGTAAATGTTTGTGGACAGGTATTATTTCAGTGCCCATCTCCCTTGATCATCCTGCAGATCATGACTTACTGTAAAAACTCACTTCATTCTTGCCTTGGTAATTTTATTCTCAACTGGAATTCAAGTCTCTCTCATACAACCTCCAAGGTCTCTTTTAGGATATAAATCCTGCTACTTTCTAACCAGTTGCCTGGATATATTAGAAAAAAAAAAAAGTCCTCTATTCTCCCCAAATTAAATCAATTTGTTGTTCAAGGAATTCATCCCCCTCTACTTCCTCTCCCTAGGTGGAGTAGGTATATGTCCACTCTCATTTGATGTTAGACTTGATTTGGCCAATGGTATGGTAAGAGATTTGGATGCAACAGAGGCTTGATATGTGACTTGGAGCATGCCTTTCTTTCACCCTGAGAAGATATCTTGATTCCTGCTAGTTCTTTGAGAATGAGAGGCACTTGGACCTAACTCACAGCCAAGAAGATCCATGCACACAGGAATCATAATAAATATCATTTCAAGCCACCAAGTTTTGGGACAGTTTGTTACGCAGCAGTATTGTGAAATAGTTTCTGATGCACCTCCATAAAAATTGCAAACCTTTGTTCATTCTTTTCCTCTTGCCTGAAGTATCCCCTGGTTGCTCCTGGTGGAAATGTTCTGTTTCTCAACTTTCCCAGTGTTCCCTCCCCCATGTCACTTTTCTACTGTCATGACCCATCTCCTCCCATTTTGAGAAGCTCCTTTGAGGAGCAAAACAACAAAAGTTATTACCCCTAGACAGAAATAAATCTGTATTTGTTCGTTCATTCATCCATTTAGCAAATGGCTAGATTTTGGAAGTAAGTCTCTATCTCGAAGGCTGTAATACAATGTCTGTCCCAGTTTCATGGTTAGAGCCACATTTCCACTGAAGTCATATTGTCACCTTTTCTTCTACTCCTGCTAATTATTCCTAAGGGTAGGGGAAACAACTGGAATTTACTTTAAGATTATCCTTTTCTTGTTGATAGAAACTATAAAAGTTTATTCTCTTGATATTTATTTCTCCAACACTTTCTTCATCTTTTCATTTCTGATATTCTACTTGGCTCTTCCCATTTTTCCCAGAAGATGTGCCCCAGGAAAATTTTATTGTCCTTACTAGTCTTCATTGGAAAAGTTGGTTTATTTACTAAGACTGCTGACTCTATAGCCTCTCAGGACTTGATACTCCAAGTTCTCTTCCCTCACTTCCACTGGATCCAGGACAAAAAAAGAAACAAAAATGAATGGCGAGCGTTACCGAAAGCACAACCCAAATATATTTTGCTTGTATTCACAGATAAGGATAGCATACTAGTCAGTTTCGGCTCCTCTGAACTGTCACCATTTGGAATGAAATAATAATAACAATAATAAGATTTAGAACAAAAGTTTTTATAACCAGAAACAGCTGAAGATATATTTGTTATACACAAGAAATAAAGGTGCATGTTTAACTAGAGCTGCTGGGTAGTCTGTGAAACAGCAGGCTGCCTGTCAAGAGAACCAATGAAATAATAAATCACTCAATTTAAAATGAAGAGCTTCTTTAAAATGCTAGCACTAACAGGGATGGATAATAAAGTAAATTGGCATTAGGAAACAGTCCCTCAGACAAGACCCATGAATGTAAGCACCGGCGGAAACAGCGCTGAACCAAGAGTTTAAAAAATGTGGTGTGACCTTAAACTAGTTACTTAACCAGTCTTCACCTGAGCCATATTCTTTAAAAAATAATACAAGGAACTCCCTGAATTCAATTAAGTTTAATTCTGTACTATTAAAGTGGTTTAAATTGACAATTTTCAAAGCAATGGTCGAATGATTTGAGAATCACTGGGTTAAAGAAGATTAAACAGGTGTCTTTACCACAGAACTTTGTAGAGACTTTAATAATCTAATGTGTATTATTAAACTTCTAGAGCTGGTGGATATAGCATGGAACATTTCCCAAACTAATCTAACCCAAGACCCACTTGCCATGGACCATCTTTTAGGACTGAGATTTTCTATGCCACAGCCTTGTAGTAAAGAAGACACAGGGTAGTGAGGAGAATAAACCCTTTGGGTCCTGGTCCTAAGGCCTGGCGTTCTCAGAAAGCCTAGTTTATGCCCCGCCCTATGGTCTGTGCCACACCCTTGAATTTTTATAAGTAATATCCATTTTTATATTAAGGTAGATTTAATTATGACTATCATTTGCAAGTAACCAAGGAAAACGTGCATGTGTGTGCCCTGGGTGAATACTACTGATCTGTTCCTATCTCCAGGGGTGGTGTGGGCTTAAAGAAAAGTGCCAGGTAAATATGATTGTCATTTTGTCACAGAAGCCTCAATCCCTGGGCTGAAATACTGTCATACGCCAAGATGCAATCATCTAATATAAGGAAAGCCATTAAGAAATACAATCACTACAGGAAATGAAGACCTTTTGCAGGAGAACAGACATCATGGTTTTCATTAAAAGCTTCCCTTTTTCATGTTCACTTTCTTCTACTTTAAAATGAAAGTGACTTCATTTTCAAGTGACCTTTTAAAAAGTCCAAACATCAAGCATCATAAATATTCAAAATATTCAGAATGAAGTCCAGTCCTGTAATATTAAGTGGAATACGCCTAAAACTCAGAAAAGTCTATTTCTCTCTCTTTAAATAGCCAACTGAGAAAACGATTGATATTTTCTTTATAGATTCCCATTGTGTTCCTTGTATAAGGAGGTTAGAATGTTTTCTACAAGCCACACCATGGAGTAATAAGGCCAAACCAAAAGCTTTTAGAAGGATTTTGCCTTTTATCGTTTTCCTCTTTTTCTGGGGCTGCTTCTGCTGCTGTTTCCTTTTAAAGAGAAGAGATCAGAGGCATATTGTGATTAGCAATGCATGTTTATGTAGGAGACACAGATTAGGGGTGATTATTATTGTGTCACCTAACGGAGTGACAATAACAGTACTTTGAGATGGTAGCACAGCTGTCAAGGATTCCCAGCAGTAAAATAATTATTTTCAAAATTAATTTTGAAGAGGAAAAAGGAAAGAAATAAAGGTGATTGAAATCATTAAAGCAATCCTGATCAAGATAAAAAAAAAAAATTAAATAATGTTTTACTCCTTAGATAAGCCCCCAAAGTAGTCACCAAAGTGATCTGTGGTAAAAATGTGGGAGGAAAATTTATTTTCCTCACCCCTACGGAACAATAACTGAAGCAATTTAAGGCAAAACGTTACATTGCCATGGAGGGAGGGGCTGGGTGTCTGCATTTATGTGCTGGTGATTTATTTATACTGAATCACTGTTTAAATAAGATAATAAATCTTAGTAGACACAGGTATATATTTTTCCCATGGAAAAAAATTCAGTCAAAAGAGAAGTGCAGCTAAAAATAATGACAATTGAAAATCATCAAAAGACTCCAAAGAATCTATTTTGGGCAGAAGGAGAGCAGCCTAAAGAGGCTTAAGATATCACTATGAGTACACAGTTTTTAATACAAAAATGGAAAAAATATAGAAATAGATATGGGTGTGGTATGTGTCGAAGTTAAATACACATGCACATATTTCTTAGTTTAGTATACTGAAAGGCTGAGAAGCAATGATACTCCAGTAACAGTTGAGCACCCCTGACATCCAGATCTTGGTTTTTAAATGCCACTTTCTAATGAAAGAAACCAGAGGGTGGGCCTATGGCTTAAAGGAGTAGGGCACCAGCTCCATATACTGGAGGTGGCATGTTCAAACCTGGCCCTGGCCAAAAACTGCAAAAACAAAACAAACAACAACAAAAAAAGGAACCAGAATTCCTTGGAGAAACATCTGACTCCAAGAATGGAAAAAGGAATAAGATGAGTCTGGAATATTTTGTGGGGCCAGAAATTAAGAAATGGCTGGGGAAAAAATGAGAGTATATAACAAAAGGAATATAAGCCAGAATGAAGGGCCTCCCCTGGCTTAGTAGGGAACAGTTAGAAAAATAAAATAATGATAGCGAGCAATTATAGCACATGGAATAAAAATAAGTCTATTACCAGTGTAAATGAATGAAAGAATGAATGAAGCAATAAGCAGATATGTAGGATGAGTAAGTCTGGAAAGCTAATGCATAGCTTGAGGACTGCAAAACTATATTAGAGACATTGGTCAAACAAGGAGACTTTTAGGTCCTCTTGTCACAGAAAAGAAACCATGTGAGATAGCACATACGTTAATGTGCTTTACCATGGTAATCATTTTGGTATCCATATGTATTCCATAATATCATGTTGTAAACCTTCAATATATATCCAATTATATTTATTTTTTTAAAGTGGGGTATGCAGGAGGAAAGTGCTTATAGAATTTTGAATTATAAATAAGGAATAACTAAACTAGAACATCACCAGTTAGCAATCATCACAATAGTTAAGTGTTTCAGCCAAGAAGCACTAGTGAATGCTGAAAGAATGGGCCACAGTATGAGATAAGTAGATACTTAAGTTTTCTAAAAGTATCTTCCAACAAGATATTTATTAATTTAAATGAAGGGGTAATGCAGTTGAGAAGCCTGGCAGACACCACACGAACCAAGTGACCCACATTAACCAGCAGCACAAAGTGAGGCTGTACGCATCCTGCTACAGTGCACTAATACCACATCTTTGATATTCTTGCCAAAAGGGCAAAATCCGATTCTGAACGTGAGGAAATGCCACATAAGACCAACCCAGAGTAAGAAACATTCTGGAAAGCAATAGGCCCATAGTTTTCAAAAAAGTGGCAAGGCCCTGAAAGACACAGAATGTGTGAGCAATGATTTGAGAAGCACAGCGAGCCAGGACAAATGAACACAGCATGTGACCCTGGAATGGACTCTGGACCAGGAGTAAAGGATGTCGGCAGCATTTCAATAAGTTCTGTAGATCAGAAATAGTTTTGTATCAATGTTAATTTTGTGGTTTGATAACTGTACTCAGTTTTCTAAGAGAATGTCTTGCTTTTTATACATAAGAAAGAAAGAAGCCTTATGTCTTCAACCTATTCTGAAACATTTCAGAAGAAAACTAAATATACCTATAAATAAATAAATGTGTGTGTATATATATATATATTATATATATATATATATATATATATATATACACACATACATACACACACATGCATATACAGTGCAACCTCTGTAAGTTGACCACCCAAGGGACCGCAGTAGACTGGTCAATTTATAGAGGTGATCAATGTAAGGAACCAGACCTACTGTACTGATATATACATGTGGTTCATGTCCAGTCTATGCAAATGAGGTCAACTTAAAGAGGTGGTTGGTATAGGAAGGTGGTCAGCTATGGAGGTTCTACTGTATATACTAGGGAGATAGAATATGATGAACTAAATGGAGTAAAGTCTTAATATCAAGAGAATCTAGGGGAAGAATGTAGAGGGATTCTTCATACTATGCTTGCAATTTTTTTACAAGTCTAAAATTATTTCAGAATCAAAAGTCAATAAAAGATGAAAGAGAAAGAAGGAGGGATAGAGAGAGCCTGACTTGACTTCAAACCTCAGCTGTACCACTGACAAGTGTCCTTAATCAAATTTCTTGGCCTCAGAGCTCAGCCCCTCCTTTGCAAAGTGGAGAAACAGGACTCCACTGGGTCTTTGTGAGAACAAACAAGATGCTGCTGAAAAGCTCATAACCCAAGACCTGGCTCCTGAAGCTCTTAGTAAATATAGCTACTGTTTTTTGCGGTGAATCTAAAATAGCACAACCTAGTAGAGGGCGGTAGTGTTTGAAGGCAATTTGGAAGCACCGGAGGCGATGTGCTGGCTGCACAGACAGTTCTGTGCTGTGTCAGGCGCAGGAACGTGGGCTCACTCCTCACACCTGCTCCTAAGTGGAGCCTTTTAAAAAACTTCTTTAAAAATATTTCTATACAATTGAAGACAACATTACTTTTTCCAGAGTAGGAGGATGAAGTCAATTGTGAGTGAGGCCTTTTTTAAAGAGGGACTGACTTTTTTTGTAACTGTTAAAAAGGTCTCCCAATAATTAAAAATAACTTTTCCTTGTGCCGCCCTCCCTCTGCTCAGGCTTCTCCGAGCTGTTCCTCCTCTTCCCTCTTCCTTGTCTCCACCATTTTCTCCTCTCTCTTTTTTCTTTTCCTTTCCCTCTCTCTCTCTCTTTCTTTCTTTTCTTTCTTTGCAGTTACTCCTGAGTTACCCCCTCCTAAGAACTCTACCTTCTTCTGTCTTATATTTTGTTTGTTTTATTCTGGAAAAAAAAAAAAAAAAAGAATCCCAAGGGAATAAAAAAGACACGTGGGAAAGAAAGACATGGTGAGTGTTGCTTTGTTAATGCACCACCTGCCAAGTTTCAAGTTCTTCCTCCAACTCACACCTCCTGGGCAACCAGAAATTCCAGTCCTTGCCAAAGCCCAGAGGATTCTAATTGAAACATAAAAAAAAAAAAAAAATACAAGGAGGGGGAGGCATTCTTATCCTTCACATACTCTGAAAAAAATGGCCAGAATTTCACACGGTATTTTACTATTGAAAAGTTACAGTAAAGACATGCTAATTATAGAATTTTTTCCACTCCAATATGTTTTCAACATTGTAAACAATCATTTACTGTCATTATTGTAATGATGTAGAATGTTGTAAGCTCAATCCAGGTTAATTCCCAAATATGTAATTTTGAAAGAAAAAAACCTTATGTATTTTATTTCATTGTGATTTCCCATTATTTGACAATTTAAAATGTGGACACAGCAAAAAAGAAACAAACAGCAAAAAACAAACAAACAACAGCAACAACAAACAAAGATCACAAGGCTCAAAATGTACCTGATAGGGTACAGATCTCTCAAAAATAATTTTCCTAAGATACTTTCTGTGATTTTAGAAAATAAGAAATGATAGAAAATCTACTATTTTGTTTGACCATGCTTGCAGTTAAGAACTTGGGTACAGGAACATTTGCTAGGATAGGAGAAAGCTGCCAGACACAGGTCAGATTCAATAGAAGTATCTTTCAAATCAAGTCTCTAAACATAAACCAATTTTGAGATCAACAGACCCAGTTTCAAGTAAATAAAATATCTGCATATGACAGCCTCATAGCCCTACTTAGCTGCTAATAAAATTTCCAAGATTTACTCTGCCCTGCTTCATTTCATCCTTGCGTCAATCATTTATCCATTCCTTTTTTACTTAACATTTACTGGGCACCTCCTTATACACCAAATCCTGTGCCAGGTACTGAGGCAGGAACAAGGTAGTTGTAGCTGGAGACCACATGGAACTCGCGGTCTGTTTCAGTCTGTTTGAACCCATAAAAATCCTGAGAGGAGTGAAGTATGGGAGGATTGGCAATCCTGTTAGAATATTACAAAGAGGGGTGGGAGAAGAAAATTAACAGGATAGCTAAGGAGGATAATAGTTTTACTTACCAAGGATGTGCACTCAGAAAGAATCCAGTAATTTCCTTTGATGCAAACATTTATCTGAGAGAGAGAGTACAAAATACATCTGTGTTCTTGCCAAGAAAGAGGAGTAAAGGAAAAGGGTGAGGGTTCTTAAGGGTAGTCATCCCTGGCATCTGTGTGTGTGCCTGAGTGCACGGAAGCACATGCATACATCTATCTATATTGGGGTACCTGGCATATAATGAGGGGAAGGGATGGAGACCAGGAAAGGGTAAGCAAAGAGAGAGGAAAAGTAGATAGACAGGTGGGGTAAGGTGGGTAATCCTAGCAGAAAGCAGTGCTCCTCTAAGTTTGGTCTATAAATGTTTCCATCAGAATCACCTAAAAGGTTTAATTAAAATGCAGAGTTCTGCGCCTCAACCCAGATCTACTGAACTCCAACGCCTGAATCTAAGGTTTCATTTTAAACATCTTTTGGCATGGTTCTGCATATTAATATTTAAGATCCAATCTGTTCATGAAATTCAAGTGCTCTATTTTACTGTTACCTTGGCCAAGGCCCAGATGGAACAGAGGTGGTCAAGCCTTGTTGTCACCAACCCTTTGGGACATGCTCCACCAACTTATCTGTGTCACACTCCCTCCTCTCAAACCAAGGGGCCAGAGTGATCTTGAAGTTAACTGAATCCAATGCAGTCTAGGGCCCCTCACTGGTTATAATGCCATGTTCAAAGAACTTTTGATTAATCCTTTGCATCTTCTTTGAGATGCCAGCGTATTCTATACAAATATTAACTGTGCATAGATTTAAACGAGGAAATGCAAGACTGTACAATTCACACACTGTGCTACTTACTAAGTGATAGTAATAAACGTAAGCTGTGATTGAATTATTCTGTGTTTTATTAACTATCAAGTAATAAAACTCTGAAAACCCCATTTAAACAAACAGATGTGGGGGGTGTGGATATGTGTAAATGTTTTTGAGAATGTAAACAGAATTCTAATGAGACAAACTGTAGTAGTAGTAACTATACATGCCAGGAATCTTCTCTGTCTTCTTTCCAGTTACCTGAATCACTTGTCACAAACCTGCCAAAAGTAAGTAGAAACCACAATACCCACAAATACTGCATGATTTTAGCATCTCCAAAGACTGACTGAGCCCCTGCATTGTCTTTGACACTGGGTCCTGATGAGGCTGACAAAAGTCAGAGATAGTCTGGTCCCTTATAGCCCATACAAGAGGTCAGCAAACTTTTTCTTTAATACAGTCACATACCAATGTGGGAGGGGAATCAGGGACTATTTGTTTTCACATGTCCCTGACCCCCCCCCCCCCAAACACACACCAATTAGTTTGCAACTGTCATAAGGGCCAGAGAGTACTTACTTTGCACTTTGCAGGGCATATGGTCTCTGCTGCAACAACCCAACTGTGCCATTACAGCATTAAAGTAGTCATACACAATATACAACAAATGAATGTGGCTGTGTTCCAATATAACTTTATTTATAAAAACTGATACTGAGCTAAACTAGGCAGGTGTTTTTTGTTCTTTGTTTCTTCCAAGCCCAGCTCAAATTATCCTCAGGCTAAAGCTAGGTATCTGTTAATAGTAACAAGGCCATGCTCTGCTATGTTGCTATTAAGCTATTTTTCCTTAGTATCAAATTCATCCTCTCCCCGTAGTAACTGGCACATTGATGTAATGACAAGAAAGATGTCCACCAGATATTAAGGGGAAAAAAATCACATTTTAAAGCAATGTCACTTTTAAAACAAGAAACCAAACCAAATATCAAAACACAATCCTATATACATATGTATATAATATTGCATGAGGATTCATAAGCCTCAGAAAGGATAATACTGAAAGATTCTAGAAAATGAAATCAGGAATAGAAAGAGAGGATTGCTCTGGCTTCTTACTTTACAGTCTTTCACTGTTTTTAAATTTATTAAGGTGTGCAAATACTATCTTTGTAAGTGAAAAAAATAACAAGAATAAAATCAGCTTAGTGGGACATCTTATAAATGCTGGAAGACTTTTGTTAACCCACTCAAGCTCTATAAGGGTGCTACTGTCAAGCAATCACTCTGCTACTCATTCATTAACTCATTCATTCATTCCACATGTTTGATGAGCACCCATTATGTGCCAGGCACTGCATCAGATCCTAGAAAGTCATGAAGTTTAGGATCTAGGTGGAGGAACAGACATTAATCAAACATTAATAATTGTACAAGCAAAGCTAAAAGTTTAATTGAAACAAATGAGATACATGAAGGAGACATGACATGATTCATTCCTTTAGTGAAATATCGAGTGCCAATCTCATTACTGCTAGAACATAAAATCTGTGGTAGTGAATACCAAGAGATGAGGCAGGGTAAGACGATATGAGTGAACATACCAGGACTTCAGAATCAGCACATAGGTGTGCTGTTCCTTGCTTATTGTCTGCTTACAATTTCCTTAAAATTGCTATAAATATGAAATTATGACAGTTGCTTTAAAGAGAGTGAAATTGAAATTCAATGATACAAGGCATTTAGAAGTCTTCCTTGGCTAATTTCTGCATTGATCTTGCTGTTCTCTACATTCTCTCAGAATTATGAATGATGGGATAGCTGGTCTGAGCTTACTGTTACTTCGTTTTGCTCCTGTTAACATGCTCCCTAATGAGAGGCCAATGGCAAAGAACATGCCTTCTCTTCTGTGTGTGGGAGGCATCATCTTTTAGTAGCATGTCCAATACCTTCTCTGGAATTGGCTTGCCCTTTCCCAAGGGATGGGCTTCCTAAAGCCATATTTGTGTAATATAATAACAGATTTAGGCATTTGATCAGGTTGGGGGGGAATCTCATCACCGGGTGTTTGGAATAGGAACAAAATAGAATGGTATGAATTTTGTATTGCATTATTTGAAGAAATGTAGGTTTTCATGTCCCCCCTTGTGTGAACAAAACAGAAATAGACAAAAACCCTCAGAGAGAAAAGAAATGGGACAGACATGCAGAGAGAATTTGATCAAGGGCAGGTCATTGTGCCCAAGGTTCTAGGATTTTTGAGGTCTAGGTTCTTTTAAAGGTCCTGCCATGTCCTTTGATTGGGTTCCATTGGTTCCCTAAGACATCATTCTATACTTACATCAAATCTTCCTTTTTTACTTAAGCATCTATAACCTAAAATAGCACTAACTCATGTCTGTGAACATATTCCAAAGTGTTTAATATTGCTTTCCTAACAGTAGTCTTTTTTACTTGCAGTACTTCCGAGACAAAACAAATCCAAAGGTTATTTATTTTTCAGAATGTTTTTCCAGAAAGTTTTTATCAGTTTAAGGCAGATGATAGATACTATCATTTCAGAACCTCATATAAGTAAGTACTCTTGAATAGTCCGGGACATAATGACAGGGAAGCTCAGGAAACACTATCATGAAGTTCTATAAATGGCCTGTCCTGTGCCCTTGAGGCTAATATGCTTTACATGTCAAATGACCTTGCATAGTTGCTCACTTTTCCTAAGTTTTAGTTCCCTCATTTGTATACAGGCAATTCGACCTGATGTACAGAGTTGTTGAGACAGAAGATAAGTGAAAAACTCTTTGGAAAGCTCGTCACCCATAGTAGGTTGTTCATTAAAGGTTGTTCTTCCCATGACATTTTATAATGAGTGATATGATCCTTGAAAGACCACATGATAAAATGGAAGGAACACTTGAATCTTGGTTAGGAGACCTCTCTTCTAGGCTCCTGTTGTCACTAACTAATGGCAAGGTCATGCTGGTTACTCCCCTCCAAGCCTGTACCCAATGCAAAAACACTATTCCTTTCATCTGAAGTGCCATCCTGTGTCATCATGTCATGAAAATCCTAACTATACTCATAAGTCATCCTGAGTCATGCCTTCTTCAGAAACACTTTCCTGGTTTCCATAGTCAGAGGAGACATCTCCTTCATTATGTAAATGAACACTGTATGTGAGCCTCTCTTAAGGGAATTACTAGAGTGAACCCGACTTTACAGATCTAGCAATATTCACTTCCCTTCTATTTTTCTCTGTTTAAAGACAATGAATATTTCAAAGTTATGCTAAGAAAAATTAAAAGCTTAACATTAAAAAAAAAGGCTTAACATTTGCTATGGATGGCCTACAAATCTATTTAGTTGGATAATGAACTTGGCCTATAGTTAGTACTGGACATACCATTTACTTTAGTATGTCCATCACCTAGAAAGATGCATGACACAGTAGGCATTTCATAAATGCTTGTTAAGTGAGTAAATGAATACTGACTTGATCAGGAAGAAGTAAGTAAAGCAACATAATTTCAAGGGAATGTGCTTTTAGGCCAATTAAATTTGCCAAAATCTGAGCTTTAAAGATAAAAAGAGACCTGGGATTTATAAGAACCAATGGCTCCAAGTTCAATGTCAAGGGCATAAATTATCATTTACAAAACATAGTATTTTATTTGGTAGGAGATGGATGACAGCTGGTTACATAATTCCACAGGGTTCTACTGAAAGTGATTTTGGATATTAGGGGATTATTCCAAGCATTCCTTCTTATAAAGAGCTATAATTGGTGATCTTAACAAGCACAGGTAATTAATCTTTGTTATCCTATGACCCATTTATTTTCTTTAGAGCATGTACCATAGTTTCCACTAATTTTATTGATTGTCTTAGAATCTTCTTTGAGATTTGTTGGTAGTGGCATTTTCAGCATACTATGCGCTATATGTGGGGAGGAACCATAATTCCTTGGTCTATTGTTGTGTGTCATTGCCTAGCCCCGAGTAGAGGAAGTTCAACAGATGTTGAATGAATAAATGTGCAGATGGCAGGCTGATGGATGGTTAAGTGGATGGATGGAAGAAGGGAGGCAAGCTGATCACCCTGATAGACTTCTGGGTCATGACTCCAAATAATGAAAGCAAGTTCCTAACAACAAAAAAATCAGTTTCATTACATTGCTGAGTAGGTGAAAGGCTTACTCATCCCCTCAGTCCATCTGTGCTACGACTCACAAAATACCTGAGACTGAATAATTCATAAAGAACAGAAATTCATTTCTCACAATTCTGGAGGCTGGAAAATCTAAGATAAAGTTCCCAGTACTTGGTGTCTAGGAAGACTGCCTTCTGTTTCCAAAATGGTACCTTGTCTCTGCATCCTCCTGAGGGAATACGCACTGTGTCCTCACAAGGTAGAAGGCAGAAAGGCTAGAAAAAGAGAACTACCTAGTTCCCTGAAGTCCTTTTATAAGAGTTATCCATTAGGGAGATGATCACTTTCCAAATGTCAGACCTCTTAATATTGTTGCATTGGGGATTAAGTTGCAACACAAACATTCATACCAACCACATAGAGATGAACAAATAATAATAAAAACATGTGAAGTATAACACCAATAGCAACTAATGCTTATGTAATGCCAACTATGTGCCAGATACTGTTCTAAGTGCTTTACAATTCAGGGGTGTCCAAACTGTGGCCCCAGGGCTGCATACAGATTATTTGAGCACTGTTTTGTGAAAAGTATGCAAGGACCTTTCTTTGCTCATCATATTTCCTTAGTGTTTGTATATTTAATATGTGGCCCAAGGCAACTCTTATTCTTCTAATTTGTGGAAGAGAAAAAAAAGAAAAAAAGGTTGGATATGGTTGGAAAGGGAGCAAGTATGAGACACATATGAACTCCTAATTTTACGTATATGAACTCTTGCTTCTTAACATGAGTGAAAAGTGAGTGTTCCTTCTTCATCTAGAGCCAAAATTTTGTCTATAAATAAGGGAATCTAACTATCCTTACCATTGCCCCACATACATATCAATGGTCTATGTGACCTCATCACATTTAATTCCAGAATAAATTTAACCCCTCACTAAATGCCCAAGCAAAGAGACAACATGGTTTCTCAGCCTGGAAATCTGAAGAATCAATCTGCAATTTGTTTCCTGCAAAATTGTCATTCCTCTCTTCATACCCATCAGTGGAAAAATTACTTTTCAGACCCTTCTGCAGCTTGAGAATACTAAATAAACCCTAATGAGTTCAAAAGTCAGTAATGACAGTGCTAATTCGGTGGCTTGTTTGGTAGAAAGTCAGTCTCCCTTCTTCAAAAGAAAAATAGGATTATCAAGTGAGCTAGGAAAATTTTCTTTACATGATTGATGGGAAGAAAAAGTAATCATCTTTGAAGTACCACAACACATAATATCTCTGCAGTGTTCCCTTTCTTCTTCTGACACCCATGAGTAATTGAAGAGAACAGAGCCTCTTAGAATGACCAATGAAGTGAAAGTGACAACCTTCTCTCTGATATCTAGCCACACAGTGACATGCTGGGGTCTTGGACAGTTGAGCGCTGACAGGATATAAAATGTCTTTGATGGGCTGCTCTGATGCCTGGCTCAGTGCGCACTTGCCACCAATCAGGTCACACGGTCTTGGGGTGAAACCTAAGTCTGAGCAGACAAGCATTACTACTTCTTAGAAGCCAAAGGCCTTTTGACCTGTGTGACAAGGTCTGCTGTCTGAGCGTGGGGATAAGGGAGAAGTCCTCAAGGTGGAAGTGAAGGTAATCAAAGAGAAAAACAAGGTGAAGCAGTTAAAAAACACTGAATATAATTTCGAAATTATTTTCTCCCCAAACTCATCCATAATGACTGATTAACCACAATGTTCGGACTGACAACGAGGAGATCACTAACCTCTTGTCTCCAGGTCACCAATGCAGAGGTAGACAGTTCTCTCCTTGGAAAAGGCACTGTTCTGCAGCAACTTACTTTGCAAAGCTAGGTTTGTAAATGCAAACATTAATAATTCAATGGAAATAAGCTGATGTTCAAAAACCGTAAGGAGCAGGAATGCTTTTCATTCTCACCAGCTCATTATTTTTGAACTCTGTTAAAGTCCATTTAGGCAAAAATAGATCAGATCATGATATACAGGAAGAAAAATGCTTTTAGTATAGATTTATAGGGAGGAAGGGTCTTTGGTTTATTGATAATAAAGTAATCAACTTTCTAGAGTTATAGCCAAAACGTCTCTGACCCAGTACAAGAGCCTGCTAGCTAGAGAACAGGTGGCTGCTACTTGTTGGTGCCTGGAGAGATCATGGGTTAGGGAAGGAGGGGAGATCCATGTGATGTGACACTGAACATTCGTCTTAAGGAGTCTTCTGAATGTAGAAGGGAGTTGGGTTGGTTAGGGGGTTCACCACAGTATCTCCAACCGCTAACCAAGTCAGGCACCTGCCTTTGGTAGCTTTCACCTACAGGCCCCATCACTGCTGCCTCGTGTAAAAAAGACAAAGGTATTTTAAGGAACAGTACAACCACCACATCTTTCAGATATACCTGCCACCAAATAACAGCTATCTTCCTCAGAAGCTATGCCTGATATGTGGTAGACAATGAATACATATCTGCTAAATGAATGAAAATGAATGAATAAATAAGTAAAAGATTACACAGAGTAGTTGTTTCATAAATATAATTGGTTTACACTGATTCAATTATACCTGCTTGGTACTGTGTGAACTGTGATTGCACAAAGATCTGTCATCTTCATAAGATGTGGCCTTAAACACAAGTAAACCTCTTCATCCAGTTCTCGGCCCAATAAGTAGTGATCTGATCCAATGACAGGATGACTGCAGTAAAAGTAGAAAGCAACATTGTATCTGTACAGCACAATACTTTGTGGATGATGCAGAAGATTTTCACAATATAGGCAGGGCAGTCTGGAGTTAGCTTCTGTGGCTCAAAGGGGTAGGGCACCAGTCCCATATGCCAGAGGTGGCAGTTCAAACCCAGTCCTGGCCAAAAAATAACACACAAAAAAAAAAAAAAAAGAAAAAAGAAACATCCGATTAACATGTGACTTGCAGTTATGATCAGAGGCTAGTACAGGTAATAGGTAAGTTCACCTATTCCAACTTACATACAAATTCAACTTAAGAACAAACCTACAGAACCGATTGCCTTTGTAACTCAGGGATAGCCTGTAATTGTTTGACTATACCCTTTTTCTATATGAAGGCCTACCCTTAAACTAAAAACTACGAAAAACATGGTAGGATTTCTAGATTGACTTAATTCAGTTATGCTTTTCTTCATTCCAGACATCAGTCTCAGGCCAAGGATGAGGGTAGTTAAGTACAGAGTCAACAGGAAACCAGCAAGAGAGGATTAACGAGTAGAGAAAACAGAAAGCTGCGTGAAATGCTGGCAAACTCCTCCCAACTCTAACGAGAAAGGCCGAGATGTCTGAGCTGGCTGGGATAGCAAAACGATCATGAAAATAATGATAACCATGAAAACATTCACTGTCAGTAAAAGAGCCTTCTAAGCAAGTATAAGTATCAGCACTAAGGGTCTTAATGGCGGATTTTAACAAACTTCCTCATGTAATCTCAGGGAACAGGAAAGAGAAAATAGAATGTGCATCTGTTCAAACTGAACATATTTAAAGCTAGAATCAACTTGGTGCCAAAGACATCTCTGTTACAGAGAAGGAAAATTTCCAGTGGAGGAAAAGCTCTGCTTCATGCCCACATGTCACAAACCTGGAGAAGAAAATGAGGTAACCGCTGCCTCTCTGATGAGGCAGCGCGTCGGTTTCCTATGGCTGAGGTACCAAATTACCACAGACCCAGCAGCTTCAGACAACACAAACTTAGGATCTTGCTGTTCTGCAGGCTGGATGTCTGACACTAGTCTCACAAAGCTAAAATCACGGTGTGAATGGAGCCACATTCTGTTCTACCTGCAATCCCCGGCTCATGATCTCCGTTCTCCATCTTGACCCTTCTCACATGGTGTGTCATCACCCTGATCTCCTTCA
This sequence comes from Loris lydekkerianus, assembly GCA_963574355.1. Taxonomy (NCBI): domain Eukaryota; kingdom Metazoa; phylum Chordata; class Mammalia; order Primates; family Lorisidae; genus Loris; species Loris lydekkerianus. Next base: position 18,950 of record CAUYPK010030560.1, read on the forward strand.
TCCACTTTTAAGGATGCTGGAGATTATAACATACCATAATTGGACCCAACTGGACAGTACTGAATAATCTCCCTATTTTAAGGAGAGCGATTTAGCAACGTTAATTCCATCTGCAATCTTAGTTCCCCATCTTGTATAATGTGACACATACATAGTTTCCAGAGGCTAAGGGATGAACATCTTTACCAGGAGAGCATATTCTACACTACCTACTACAGGCATTAATACTTCAAATGTACCTCTTTCTTTTTTTAATCTACTAGATTTAGCTACCACAAGAACAAATGAGATCCTCTTATTTGTGTAAACTGCATATGTGTAAAGTGTGAGAATCATATATTTTTGGCTAGGCAGTGCATGTATGAGGTTAGAAAATTAAGTTCTCCAACTCGTCCTAGAAAAAGTGCTATATACCTCATGGCTGCATATCACTCTGGTCACCCTTGGGGTATTCCCCTTAGGAAGCTCCGAATTGATGCCAGCACCCAGTCTGCCCTTCAAACTAATTTTTCTGGGATGAGTCTTCAAACTTAATTGTCTAACTTTGTATGACAACAGCTCATTCCAGGAAAAGAGTTCCAAAACTGCTTTGAAGAGTGGACTAGGTTCTGGCATTGTACATAGCTTCTTAAGGGGAGTACTCAAAAGGAACCATAGTGATATTCAGCAATGAAGTATATAGCACTTTTTCCGGGATGAATTCTCAAACTTGATTTTTTAACCTCATTGGTACTCTCAGCCTCCCTCACTCTCAAACCCCCCAGAGGAACAAAATAAAAAATAACATTGAGGAGGAAAAAACCCTAGTATACAACATCTCAAACATCAGAATTTACCCAGAGTACAGTTTCTAAGAGCATCTACCTAGTAACAGGCTTTTCTTCATCTAAAATTCTCAACATTTATTTTGTTACATTTTCTGTATTTGGAGAATGATATCTAACAAGTTTCATTGCTATTAGCAGTCTAGACATTTATGATAAATTAAAGTCCCATTAAGTGTGAAGGTATCAAAACAATAGCAGATCTGCCTTCCCCTGAATATATTTTAGGATGACAGCTTGGCTTCATCTGACTTCCTCAACAAGAGCAGCTCATCAAACCCACAGTTCCAGTGACAGAGCCCAAACGGCACCTATTTTTGTAGCACATGAAAAAAAAAAAAATGCCCATGTAGGCAGTGCATCTGGTCCAGAAATAAAATTAAATACAACAATATTGAGGTATCAACTACTCAGATCCATTTCACTGTTTTTTATCCAGAGACACCCTAATTGAATGTGGCATGCCAAGGTTAAACCCCAGCTCTGACAGCATCTGTGTCAGACACCTGTCAAAATGTAATAAGACACTCGTGAAAGGGAAGTGAATGCCAAAGCCACATCCTATTTCCCTACATCGTCATTCCTAAGCTGGAGGTTTCAAGTCACTGAGCAAATAACGGAGTAGTTGGGTACCATCCGGGCTGCACCGCCGTATTTGTAGGTAAGGAAGAGAAAGAGAAATATGACCTCCTGAGAAGGAAGCATCCAAGGGATTCAAGTCTAGTAAATGATTGTGAGCATAAAAAAGGCCAGCTCTGAATAAGCTTAAATTCAGTATTCAGCCCTTAAGCCTTGATCCCGATCAGAGGCAGGGAATTATTTTTTAATATCTGTTTTACATAATTAAGGGCCAGTAGCTTTCATGCAGATGAGTGCTTTGAATGCTCACAACACCAAATGGGCTTCATTAGCTTAGCTGAGCAATTATGAGGCAGGAAGTAAAAGCTGAGATAAAGCCTTATCTTCAAAAAGGTCTGAAGCAGAGTGTACTGATAGCCAAGAGGCCGGATGATGCATTTTGTACATTTATTAACTTGGAGGTAAAACTTTTATAGCTCTTGATAGCTTTGAAAGCAGGGCATATATGCCATTTAATACCTAAACGAGAGAAACAGGTAGTATGCTTAAGGATCTGAAGAAAGTCTTGAAGTATTTCCTAAACATTTGTAGGTTTCACCAAGCCTTTCTCTATTTATTCTAAATGTCTTTTCTATTGTTTTCCAATTGCTTCCCTCATTTCCCTCCCATGTGCATTTCAAAGGAAATTGGAGAGCTTAAAATGTGGCTAAATATAACCCTATCTAAGTGAACAGTGAATAAAACCTCAAGAAATTATTTTAGATGCATATTCTTCCTCTTTTGATTAGGAAACTGCATTATCACAAATAAGTCTTGCTCAGAAGAAAGGCTTTTTGTTTATAAGACAGCCAAACACATAGAGGGAAAGCCCAGACTTAGGGGACTAAATCCAATTCTCAGCTATTTCAATATAGGCATTTTTTTTTTCTAGATAATTAGCCTCATTGTATGCATATTGAAGAATCAAAGATAAATCAAATCTTTCACGAGTTACAAAAGGCAAAACCATAGTCCTTCAGCTCTCTAAAGAACCATTCAAGTTGACCGATCTGGTGGAACCACCTTGTTTGAAAGACAGGAAATCAAATCAAGCAGAAGGTTACTGGCTGTCTAGAAAAAGCACTGAGACTCCCCCGTAGCCACAGGTGAATCCCAGGGCTATTTCCTATCCTGTGTTAGTTATTATGCTTCTAGACCACATCCCCAGGCAGCCAGCTTCGGGAGGGGAAAAAAGAGAGTCATACAAAGACCAGGGATACATAAACACCTGGAAGGACTCATCTGCTTGTGGGTTTTTGTTCTGTGTCTCTTTCTTTTTCACAGGCAATAGAGAAGTTCTATTCATGTCTCTTGCCCATTGATATATGGGATTGTTGGCTTTTTTCATGTGGATAAATTTGAGTTCTCTATAGATCCTAGTTATCAAGCTTTTGTCTGATTTAATATATGCAAATATCCTTTCCCATTGTGTAGGTTGTCTCTGCTTTGGTTGTTGTCTCTTTAGCTGTACAGAAGCTTTTCAGTTTGATAAAGTCCCATTTGTTTATTTTTGTTGTTGCAATTGCCATGGCAGCCTTCTTCATGAAGTCTTTCCCCAGCCCAATATCTTCCAGTGTTTTTCCTATGCTTTCTTTGAGGATTTTTACTGTTTCATGCCTTAAATTTAAGTCCTTCATCCATCTTGAATTAATTTTTGTGAGTTGGGAAAGGTGTGGGTCCAGTTTCAGTCTTTTACATATGGATATCCAGTTCTCCCAACACCATTTATTGAATAGGGACTCTTTCCCCCAATGTAAGTTCTTGTTTGGTTTATCGAAGATTAGCTGGTTGTAAGATGTTAGTTTCATTTCCTGGTTTTCTATTTGATTCCAAGTGTCTATGTCTCTATTTTTGTGCCAGTA
>CAUYPK010030561.1:0-27533 GCA_963574355.1 Loris lydekkerianus
ATGTGTTGCTGGATTCTGTTTGTTAGGATCTTGTTGAATATTTTTGCATCTATATTCATTAGTGATATTGGTCTATAATTTTTTTTTCTTGTTGGGTCTTTTCCTGGTTTGGGGATCAGGGTGATGTTTGCTTCATAGAACATGTTGGGTAGTCTTCCTTCTTTTTCTACATTTTGGAACAGGTTGAGTAATATAGGTACTAGTTCCTCTTTAAAGGTTTGGTAGAATTCTGATGTGAAGCTGTCTGGTCCCTGGCTTTTCTTTTTAGGGATATTTTATATGGTTGATGCTATTTCAGAACTTGATTTAGGCCTATTCAACATTTCTCACTTGGTTCTGGCCAACTCTTGGAAGGTGATGTGCTTCCAAGTATTGATCTATTTCCTTCAGATTTTCATATTTCTGAGAATAAAGTTTCTTATAATATTCACTAAGGATTTCTTGAATTTCTGAGGAGTTTGTTGTTATTTCGTCTTTGTCATTTCTGATTGATAAAATTAAAGTTTTTATTATTTTTCCTGGTTAAGTTAGTCAAAGATTTATCCATTTTATTAACCTTTTCTACAAACCAACTCTTTGCATTATTGATCTGTTGTATAATTCTTTTGTTTTCAATTTCATTTAATTCTGCTCTAATTTTGGTTATTTCTTTTCTTCGACTGGGTTTGTGGTTGGAATGTTCTTCCTTTTTCAGTTGCTTGAGATATCCCATTAGGTTATTAACTTCCTCTCTTTCTGTTCTCTTGAGGAAGGCTTACAGTGCTATACATTTCTCTCTTAGGTCTGCCTCTGCGGCATCCCAGAGGTTCTGTTTTTGTGCCAGTACCGTGTATTCATTGTCGTTTTGTTCCACAAATTTCATAATTTCCTTCTAAATCTCATCTATGATCCAGCTATCATTCAGCCTAAGTTTATGTAACTTCCATGTTTTTGTACGAGTCTGCAGATTCCTGTTATTAATGAGTTCAACTTTTATTCCATGTTGGTCCAAGAAGATGCAAGGAATAATTTCTATTTATTTAAATTTACTGAAGTTAGACTTGTTGACCTAAGATGTGATAGATTTTTGAGTATGTTACGTGGGCTGATGAGAAGTATGTGTATTCAGTTTTGTTGGGATGAAATGTTCTGTAGATGTCTGCTAAATCCAAATGTTGGATGGTTAGGTTTAAATCTAAAATTTCTTTGCTCAGCTACTTATTCAACACTGCCAAAGGAGTGTTGAAATCTCTGACTATTATGGAGCTGGAGGAAATCAAGTTGCTCATGTCTGTTAGAGTTTCTCTTATAAATTGAGGCACATTCTGGTTGGGTGCATAAATATTAATAATTAAAATCTCATCATATTATTACCCTTAACAAATATGAAGTGATCAATTATATTCTTCCTTACTTTTGTTGGTTTAAAGCCTATTGTATTTGAAAATAGAATTGCAACACCTGCTTTTTTCTTATTTCCATTTGCCTGAAATATGGACGACCATCTTTTCACCTCGTGTCTATATTTATCTTTTAAGGTAAGATGAGATTCTTGTATGCAGCAGATATCTGGCCTGAGTTTTGTATCCAGTCAGCCAACATGTGCCTCTTTAGAGGACAGTTTAAGCCATTCACATTAATGGAGAATATTGATAAGCCTGGTAAAAACTGCTATCTGAAATTCAGAATCTCTTGGCATGTCTGGAAAATTCTCTTTCATAATTTCATGGAGAAGAGCCTCTGTGACTTGCAAAGCCACTTAATCACTTTCAAGGATTCCAATCAGGTGGATATTAGCCTTCATTGAATTATCACAGAGGTCTCTGAGAAAATGACCTGTTTTTGCTCTCCATTTCTCTTCCTCTTTGAGAGTTTGGGAGCATTCAAAAACCTTGTCTTCAATGTCAGAAATCCTTTCTTCTGCTTGCTCCACTCTGTTACTGAGGGATTCTACTGTATTTTTCAGATCTTTGAGTGCTGCAAATTCTTGCTTCCATGTGTTAAAATCTTTGGTGATCTTGTTGTTCAATTTGTTGAATTATTGAGACAACTTTTGAATTTCTCCTCCCACTTTTCCCATTCCCACTTTTCCTCCAATTCCCACTTTCCCTCCATTCTGTTAATTTTGTTTGCAATCCAAACTCTGAACTCGATTTCTGACATCTCGGCCATCTGTTTATGAATGGAATCTTCAGTTACATCTTTCATATCTTTCCTTGGGGATTGGGGGTTGATCTACTCTGGTTACTCATGTTACCAAAGTTTTTCTGTTTATTTCACCCTATGATTATTTTACACTGTTTGACTAAATGGTTGGATAAAGAAAAGTTGGGTTCAGGGCTCCAGGAGTAGTGATTAACCAGCCCTTTGCCCCAAAGCTGGAACTGGTGTCTGTACCATTTTCCCTGGAGCTTTGCCAAGGATCCATACAGTGCTATGGCCTGAGAAACTGGGGACCTGGTTGGTGTGGTGGGGCTAAGTGGCTCTGTCTTGTTTTTAGCTGGTCTCTGTCTGACCCTAGTGAATCAGTTACTCTGGGTTGAAGTCTCAGCTGTGGAGAAATACCAGCAATTAAGTCACCCTGCCTCCTACACACAATAATTGGAAAAGGAAAATCAACCCTTCCTACAACCACACACCCATGGTAGTACTTGGATAGTCCTCAGGTGATTGGCCCAGTTCAAGTGGTCTAAATCAATTGTCTCAGTTAGCACCTGTCTCTAGTTGGGAGAGTTTAAAAGGTCTCTGCCAACTAGATTGCACGGGTCTGCTGACAACTCAACCCAAATATGACTTGCTGTGGTTCTCCGTGAGTTTCCGGAGGACCCGCGCAGCAAATAGATTAGTCTGGGAAGGTTGATGCCTCCTTTCCCACCTTGCACCTTTGTCATACCCAGTCACTGATAAGCCTGCAGGGCTGTGACCCAGTTGCCTCCAGTGAGGAGATACACCAGGCACCTGCCTGAATTACAGGGAGATCTATGTCTCCACAGCCAGGCCACTGCTCTCTGCCACTGTCCAGCAGGGGGAGGTGAGGGCTGACAACCTCGGGGCTCGGCTGTTCACTCAGTTCTAGCCCCATCCCTAATTGATGTTAGTGACAGAACAGAACAACTTTGTGGAATTTGTTTCTGTCCAAGCTAAATTACCCTGCAGAAGAGAAGCTATTTTGAGTTCACAGAACCTGTGCCTCTGGCTCTATCTGTGTTGCTGCCCAGTAGTTTGTATTTGCAACACGGTTAGCTGTCAGTTCTAGCCTTCTGCCCTCCTTTGTCACAGCTCATGAATCCCTGGGGGCCGGGTGTGTCTTAGGCTCAGTAAAGCGGTCCTCTGGGTCAGTCCCACCCTGGAAATCTGGAGGCTCTGCACGTGCGTTTTCTAGTCTCCACACTCCACCCAGGCTGGTACTGCCTCAGGCAAAGCCTTTACTCACAGGGACTGTTTCCATCCCAGATCTTTTCTGCTAGTGGCTCCCATGAGAGAAGATGCCCAGCCTCCTCTGTTTGCCCAGAGAGACAGGGGGTGTGACTTTGGAATATCCAGCAGTGAGCCCTATTGTTGCCAAAAAACGGCTGCTGCTGTGTGCCTCTGGGCACTGCTGCTCCTGTGTGGTTCCCTCTCAGCCAACCGTCCTCTTCTCACTCCCTTGCCACAGAATCAGCACTGACCAGCAGCAGTCCATGCCCTGTCCATACCTCTCGAGATAATACCCAAGAATCTGGACTCCTGGGGGACAGGCTTCCAGACCTTAGAGTGAGAGTGGAGGGGAGTGCTGGGAGCTCAGAATTGCAGGTAGAGAATATATATAGTTTTATACAGTTTTATGCCTGGCAGGAGAGCACCATGGCACCCTAGTAGGAGAAGTAGGTCCAGTTTTTAGAGGACCTCTCCTGTATAATGGTAGGCCTTTTGAACTCTGCTTGGTTGTTTATGGGGTACTCCAAGCCGTTCTCATGGGGGAGGGGACTCCCATCCACTTGGTGATGAATTTTGTACCTTTTGTTTGTATCCTTGGGGTCGCAGCTCACCTCAGCAGGGTTGATGTGCGTTCTTCACCTTCTCTCTTTGCACAGCTCTAATCCACCAGGTTACTTGTGAAATTTCTGTCCTTTAACTCTCCTTCTCGATGGGTGCCTCTGTGGAAAGCTGGTTTCAGTTCGCCATCTTATCTCTGCCTCCCTCAAAATTGAGATTCTTAAGTCACTATTTTTGCTTGATGGGTATTATTATTGGTACATGGACAATGACATTTATTAAATAAAGGCTAGAAGGGCAGACTCGTAACAAATCAATATAAATCCATTCCCTCTAAGCAGAATCTCATCTACCCTTAAGTATTTGGAAATTACTTATGATAAAGTAAAATGTCAGAGCTTCAGGTATGCCAAAAGTCAAAGTGCTTCATTCAACAATTGAACTCTACCTCAGAAACTTTGATGTTCTCTAAATATAAAGCTGTGCTTTTCTGCTTGTCACAGCCATTTTCATAACACCACCAGAGCCAAAGTTCTAAGCTGACTTTTTCATTGGGATGTCTTAAGGGTCCCTAGAGTCAGAAACCCTGAAGTTAGCTCATCCAAAGGATATATCAGGATACTGTATTTGTACTGGGCCCCTTCTAGGTAGATGAAAAAAATAGAGCTTAAATCATAAGAAACAGCAGGAAAACTGTTAAGTTGGTAATGACAATTACTCTGGAAATGCAGTTTCTTTAAAGACAAATATTAAAACAATTATCTATCCTCTCAATCCCAAAACTTTTATGATAACTCGAAGAAAGGTATGTAAGTTGTTTATTATTGTCCTGTTTACTACTATATATATATTTTTCATTTTTGTGAGCTGTTATTTAATACCTTGGAGGCTGTTGGTCTCTGAAAAGTTTTTGCAGAGCATATGCCAAACTTGCTTCAAAAATCATTTTTCACCCAGAAACAGAAGGTTGGGATAGAAGACGTTCTGCCAATTTGGCATCAGAGTGGTTGCTGTAAGGCCAGTTAAAAAGACACTCTGTTAATGTAATAAGTGTAGGCTCTCCTAAGGGAATGGAAAAACATTTTCCAGAACTTTCATTTCTTGTTTTAAAGATTTAAGCATAAACCTCTGAAAATCCCTGAAAGCTAAGTTTCTACCTTGAATACATTTCTTTGTTATAGTTTTTCCGATTTCATTTTCATAACAAAGCCTTGAATTCATTGATTCCATTTTATTAAAACAAAATAAAACCTAGAGTCACAAAAGGTAATTTAAAAGAAATTATCTCACCATCTATGTATGATGCTATTTATATTTGCATTTCTCTTTTATTATGCAGAGCCTCCCCTGCTCAAAGGTGGGGAGATTTCCCAGGACAGATTCCCTGTGGAAGGGAGGATGGCACTTGATCTGAGATTTATTGCCATAAAGGAGAAGCATTACTTTGAGTGAGTGGGGAGTAAATAGTGCTTTCTTGGGCTATATTTGGTGTAGGTGGACAATGGGGTAGTATGAACAAGGTGAGTGGGATGGCTAATTTTATGTACCAATTTGGCTAAGCAATGGTGCCCTGATATTTGGTCAATGTTCAGATATATCTTATATAAAATGAACATTTAAATTAGCAGACTTTCAAGCATATTACCCTCTATAACATGGGTGGACCTCATCTAATTTGTTGGAGGTCTTAGTCTCCAGCCTAACTTGCAGATTTTGGATTTGCTGGCATCCACAATCTTATGAACAAATTCCTTAAAATCTCTCTCTCTCTCTGTCTCTCTCTCTCTCTCTCTCTCTCTCTCTCTCTCTCTCTCTCTCTCTCATACACACACACTATAATAACACATATGCATGCCTGTTATCGGTTCTGTTTCATGTAGTACTCACAGCACAGGAAGCAACACTGCTCAAAGGAACTCACTCATGGGTTGAACATTTTTCAACCAAATGGCAACATATCTTTACATAATTGAAATCATGGTACATTTATAGTATACACTGAATTTTGGATTCTGCTCTTTGTCCCAATAGAGCATCTTTAAACATATTCTCATTATGCTATGTAGGCTTCAAAAATATTTCTAGTGGTTCTAAAACATTTCATCATGTTCTCTATTATTAGATATATGTTTCTAGTTTGGCATTATAGATAATGCTTCATGGGACATCTAGGAACATTACCTTCCTTGGATATCTTTGTAATATATTCATATATATATGCTTTCTGACCTCTTGGGTGTTTCTATAGGGTAAAAAAAGATCAGGTTTTGTTTTCCTAAAGGAAATAAAAGGCAGGACATAGATAAATAAAGGAGGAAAGCCATGATAAATAGAAAACATAGGAAGATGGGAGACAAAAGTTCAAATACATCAGTAATCAGAAAAATTATAAATGGATTAAAATTGCCTATAAAATTGAAACTCATAAACTGAATTTATATGCGGTTACATGTGATTTGCAAGAGGAATGTGTAACAGAAAGACACAGAAAAATTGAGAGTAAAAGCATAAGGAAAACATACACTAAAGAATGTAAGCTATTAAAATAATAATATCAGACAAAATAAAATTAAAGGTGAAAAAGTGAAAGAAAGCAACATTAGTTAAGATTATGTCATGATCACACACATGTCCATTCCCAGTAACATTGATTTCAAATGAATGAAACATTGTCTACTCCGGCAACTCCTTAGTCATGAGGAAAGATTTTAACACACTCGGGAATGATACTTTAAGCTGAAAAATTTATAAGAATATATCAAATTTGAACAATATGAATTGTGTGATTTAACAGACATATAAAACTCTGCATTCAAGAAAAACAATATGTGTTTATTAAGGCATGTATGGAACATTGTAAAAACATGGCCACTCATTAGACTCCAGAATGTTTCAATATATTCCAAAGATTCACATAACAGACAACACAATCAAATTTTAAAATTTCTCAGAAAGAAAAAGAATATATACAAGGATGTTTGTTTGGAGTATTGTAAATAGTAGCCCATGAATGGATATATTTATTTTTCATGATTAAGTGAATGGCTTTATAAAAAAAGGAATATTATCCATTGGATAAATGAATAAAAAAGTAAATCAACTAGAGATAGTGGTATCAACATGCATAAATTTTGAAAACATAATATTATGTGGAAAAATTAAGTACAAGAAGAATATATACAATGTGCTGCTACCATTTTTGTAAATTAAAAATATAAAGGGATATCACATATAATTCATGCTATAACTCTAAAAGGTAAAACTATGTTATATAGTGTTATATTAATATTTATTTGTAGATAATATATAATTATTTAATCTATTATTTAGTTAGAATGCATTCATGTTTATTTTAGGTTTATAAATTATTTAAGATATTATATTAATAGAATAAAACAATTATTTTTAAAAAGGTAGTTATTTGTCTTTGAGGAGGAAGAGGAATAGAATTAGGGATGAAAGAAGCCAGAGAGATTTCTAATATACCTGTAATTTTTTCCTTTTTTAAAAAAATCCAAAATAAATATAGCAAAATGTTATTATTTATTAATTCTGAGTACTGAGTATGTAGGTATTTATTATATTATTCTCTGTTTCTTTTCTGTTTGGCATACAATAGAACCTCTATGAGTTGACCACTCACAGGATTGTGACAAACTGGTCAACATATGGAGGTGGTCAACATAGGTAACTGTGCCTACTCTATTGATATCTCCTGTCTATGAAAATTAGGTCAACTTAAGGAGGTGGTCAGCTATGGACGTTCTACTGTATCTCATTATGAACAAAAGCTCAAGTTACTTGCCTGTGATACGTAGCTTGCAGTTGGTATTTTAGTTTCAATATTTTGGTTTTCTTATTTTTTATTGCGTAAAAATACTTAATGTTTGTGTTTTCAAACTGAATTTCTTCTATTTTCCCTAGGTTTATTTATACTTAAGAAATGGCTTGATTTTTACTCTTTCGCTCTTGAATTTTATTCATTGTTTGCATTCTTACTTTTCTCCTTGCCCCCTGAGAGTTTTGGCCACGTATATTGAACAGGAAAGAATTATAGAGACAGTGTTCTTTAGGGGAAGCTTTTGTGTGAAGGTGAAGTACAAATCTGTCTTATCACGGAATCAACTGCGGGTTACAGATGATTGCTATTCAGTAAGCACTAGCCAGGACTTCGGAAGAGGAAAAAAAAAAAATCTGTTTTTATTTTCAAGTAACAAACATGTTTCTTGAATATCTAGAATGTGCCCGATAGAGTGCCTCTAATCTAGAGCATTCTGGAAGACTAAAGAAATATAAAGCAAGGATTTTTTCTGCCCTCAATAAAGGTGACAATCTAGTCTTGGTTGTCCGTACAAAGTTGTGACAATCTACATGCCTTCCTGTAGAAAGGAAATAACAGAGGTGAAAGGAGATGACAAAACCCTGGTTATCAGCAGTTTGAAAGGAAAGGAAAACCTCATCTCCACCAAGGGCCAGACTCAGAGATGCCGTCCCTGACTCCCAGTCTGGGTTTGGGCCTTCTCAGGGCACTTTAGCTCAGGGCTGGCACTCAGTGTTCCTTCTGATCCCCACCATACTGTGTGCCTGCCTGCGTGGCTATTCCCCGCCTAGCTCTTGGCTCCATGAGTGCTGGGGCTCAGTCTGCCTGCACAGTGCTCTACGCCCATCCTCCAGGTAGCAGGTGCTCCATGCCTCTTTGTTAACGGAGGGAGGGAGTAAATGAATGGCACAGTGAGCTCTTGGAGGAATGTAGCTGCATATTCCATACCATGAAACCAACAAGTTAATAGGAAAAAAATATACGTTTAACAACAGGGTGGATAATATGACTATTTGTGAGTATTTAATACGTCAGAAGATTTCATCTTTTTGAAAAGATGTCCTTCAGCTAAAGATTACTTTAAAACCAAAAGATCTCTTCTTTTCTCCTTGTACTCTGGTGGATTGGTTTGGGCCATGAGTTTGTGGGTTTGTGTTGTATTTTTTTTTAAGGCCAGTACTCTGGAAGTGGGGTAGGGTGGGGCAGAAACCTGTTCCAGACTACTGCATCTACAACCTTGCTTTACACATGAGTATCCTGGGGAGCTTGCACAAAATGCAGGTTCCTGGGCCCTGACCCCACCCCCAGAGATTCTGCTTGAGACGGTTGGAACGGGCCTAGTTATTTGTGTTTCTACCTCACCTCACTCCTGGGGGAAGTTGATGTTGCTGTTTTATAGGTGACACTTTCAGTAGGTCACGTTTAGACCAGGGCTTCTCAAAGTTCTTTGCATATTCAAATCTGAGATCTTGTTAAAACACGGGATGTGATTCAATAGATTTGGGTAGGACTGAGGTTTTGCATTTCTAAGAAGCTCCAGGTGAGGCCAAGGCTACCTGTCTGAGGAGAGAGAGCTTGGATTGCAGAGGTCAGTTGTCATCTGGACCTTGAGCTCTTAGTGAATTTGCCTGCATGTAAAGCCCTGCAGAGCAAAGCCATGAGAAATAAAGACTGCTTTTGTTGGACAGAAATCATTGCTAACAAGAAACCTCTTGCAGCCCTGCCATTTGCCCTTAACTCCTTGAGAATTTTGGTTTTAGAGTGATCTTTAGCTGAAGGACAATTTTAAGTAAAAGGCTTTGAGAAAGAATATTACAGTTCTTTCCTCTGAATGTGTTTAATAACAACCAAAGTTGTTCATCTTCCTCTGAGTTTATGATAGGTATTAATACATAGGGATGACTTTTATCAAAGTTCTGAAATAACATTTTGTGTCAGTATTTACCTGATCCTTGTGCAAAGGTCAATGGGAAAAAGCAACAAGTATCTTCTCAGAGTTCATAGAAACTCCTCAGATCAAGTTATTGTATTATATTCTTTCATATCACACATTATTTCCTTACATAAAGTTGCATAAAGAGATAGAATTTTAAGAGTATGGTACCAACCAACATTTCTAAAATTAAAGCAAACTTAGGGTGAGCACACTGATATTTTGACCCTATAATTTTACTTATACAATATAGAACAAAATCATTAAACTATGTCAGCACTTTTAAGGTTGGAAAGCTATTTAGATCCTAGGAGATCTAAAAATTTATATCTTAACTCCTTTGTTCTAAAAAAGTAGGGTTACTGACTAGGATTGAGGATTCTTTTGGAGAATTATAGGCTAGTACAACTGTGAACTGTGAGACTGGGGCTTGATTGGCTGTGTTTTATTGGAGTAAATATCTGGACATAATAGGCCAAAATCTCCTAGTGATGAGGATCAATTCCTGGGGTGCATTCCTTAGGAAGAGCTGCATATTGGAGTCACCTGGGAGTGTCTGATACCCTGCCCACACTAGACCAGAATCCATTAGGTTGTGGCCTGGCCATCAGTGTTATTTAAAACTTAGTGGTGATTCCAAGGTGCAATAGGGCTGAAGACTAGGGGTAGAATGGCCTGGCTCCTCTTTCACCTCTAACCTTCACCCTTTCACCTCCTGTGTTATAGATCTGACTCCTCCAAATTTGCTCACTCTGAGCCAAATTCACAGTTTGATGTCATTCCCCTTCCCTATATGTCTACATTTTTCTTCTCTATTAATTAAACGTTCTTCTCCTAGACATGATTTGATCTTAGACTGGGCCCATTCTTTAATTTGAAAACATTATTTTATTATAACTTCCCCTTATTAGCATCCCCATTAGATTTTTGTTCTCACTTAAAGAAATGCATGTGAGCTTTTTATAGGTTCGCATTTAAAGAAATGCATATGGGCTTTAAATCTATCCTCTCTACTAGAAGGATGCTGTATCAATGTATCTTTCATTTAATTAGCCATACTTCCCAGTATTCAGTTCAGTGCCAGGCACATAGAAAATACTCAGCAAATAAATGTTGAATGTATGCTTCTCTCTTACTGACTAGAATAGGATTCCTGTGGTGAATTAGAGGCTAGCGCAATCCATGAGTACTAAGATTGATGCCTTCGTTGGCTGTGTTCAATTAGAGTAAATATCTAGAAATTCTAGACCATAATAAACCACGATCTCCTTGTGATGAAGATCAACTCATGGGTATGTTTCACAGGCAGAGGTGCACTTTGGAATTGCCTCTCTTTTAATTCTCAACCTTAAATATTCAATTGGTTTCTGGATCTTGTTGGTGTTGGTATGCACTCTCTAACATATCTAAAATCTATTTCCCTGGTTGTATAAGCAGATGTTGCCTTGACATAGACTGACCATCACTATCTTTTCTTGTTTCTGACTGCTACCCCCTTTCCCTAGGTGCATCCTCTCCCATGATGGTCAGTGTGGGCTCTGACTCCACATCTACACTTTCACTGTGAAGTCTAAGTGATTTTTAAAAATTATTTTCATTAATTTTTTATTCTTTATCTTATCACATTAGTAATACTTAGACATTATAGAGCTTTTCTTAAAAATACAAAAATAAAACCTACTGTATCAGCTAGGAAATCTCTCTTCATTTACTGAAGTACATTGTATTGTTTGCTTTTTATAGATTTTGCATTTTAAAGTTATAGATTTTGCATTTTCTTGTTACATGGACTGGTTGGCATTGTGAATTTAGTTTTTTTGTACAGTGTATTTCCTACACAGTTATTACTGGCATATAAGAAAATCATTTTAATAGCTAATTTTTTTTTTTAACTTTCTCAATTATAGACAGCCATGTCATTTGCAAGCAAGTAAAATTTTAAAATCTGTGTGTTGATATTTGGAGTTTTTTTTGTGTGTGTGTAATTTTAGAGATTATAATTTTAAGAATACTGTTAGTTAACAGTGGTAATGGAAGGCATCCTTTGTTTTTGAATTTACTGCATTGCCTCTAATATTTTGTTAAAAACAATTCTGGTTCTTTAAATTGAGACAGATTTTCCTTAGTGTTAAAGAAACATTTTTGTTTTAGATTCAGCATGTTTGTGAAATATTAAAACCAGGAATAATGTTAAATTTATTACATATTATATTGCATCTGTCAACATGAATACATAGCAGTTCTTCTTCTATCTGTTAGTGTGAAAAATCACATCATTAAATATATTGCTATTAAACCAACCTTGCATTCTTAAAACAAACGCTTCTTGGTTATGTTATATTATTATTTAAATATACTTTTGAATTCTATTTAATTGTTTCTTTTCCCCCTTATGTTGTTAAAGAGATAGTCTATGGCCCTTTTGTCTGTGCTCTCTTTGTTATATTTTGTTATGACCCTGGTCCCTTCCCATACATGAGCAACTACCAATACCATATAAAATTAATTCTAATGCCCTAAATGGGTAATGCCATTTCAGGACTTAATGGTTTTCTACATGCTATTCTTCCTGCTGTCCTGCTTCTTCTTGTTGCCTTTCAAACTCATGCAAAACTGTGGTGGTCATTGGTTCCCTCTTCAATGAAGTATGCTGTCCACATTCTCAACCCAGGTGGCCACTCCCTTCTTTGCTGTCTCTCAGTATTGCTTTCATATCTCTATTGTAATATTGATTATATGCTAACAGAATTATTTTTATCTTTCTTTCTCTCACTCTGTTTTAAGTCTCAGTACAATGCCTCCATGTAGTAGATGCTCAGTAAATGCTCACTGAATGCATGAGTAACCCAAGTAAATTCATACCTATGTTCATCTTACCTTACTGTAGGGTTTCCTGGGGGTAGTGTAGATTGCTTCTGGGAAGAAATCATTACATTCTCCCCTAGTCATGGTTTTTTCTTTTTCTTTCTTTTTTTTTTTTTAAATAGGTGGGGTTCCAAGACTTGTATTCATTCTATCCTGTTGCTTAATATGGCATCGTAGTGGCAAGGGATTTTATTTTGGTACAATAGAGGAAAGGATGGTGAAGACAGTGATCATTATTTCTTAGGGTTTTCCTTTCCTAAAAAATATGTCTGACTAATGGGACTGGGAGCAGTCTCCATTCCACAGATGTTCACTGAGCACCTTCTATATGCTAGTGACTCTGCTGCGCACTTGAGATGCAGCAGGAAATTCTACAGATGCAGTCCTTCCTGGTACTCACATTCTAACTGGGGAGTGCCACGAAATATAATCCACTAAAATAGAATAATTTCTGACCTGAGAGAGTGTAATGGAATGGGGTCAATTTAGAAACTAGTGGTCAGGGAAGGGACATCTGAGGAGATAATATTGGCCTGGAATTGGATGAGAGAGCTGCCTCTTTTCCAGTGAGCCTGGGACGGTGTTCTGTCAAGGCAGTGGTGAACCTGACATTTTTCAGGAAAAGCAGGAAGCCCAGCCTGGTTGGAAAGTAGTGAGTGGGAGTTGCTAAATAGAGATGAGGGTGTACAGCAGGAATTGCTTGGCTCATTTGGGGCTTAGAAATCATGACTAGTGCTTAGTTAGATTGTACTTTAGATGTGATAAGATATTTTTTGAAACTTTTGATTAGGGGTATATTATGATACATTTAATACCTTTAAAAGAACATTTGGCTGCTATGTAGAGAATGAAGAACTTTTGTTCCCCTAAGTATTATTATAAGAATTGATTGCCCAAAAATATTTAACTGGCTGCCATGTCCTGAAGACAGCATAGGATCATATCTGTGCTACAGTTGGAAATACATAGGTGAGAAATTATAGCCTTCTACTATTGCATCTTAGTGAAATCCTTTTCAACTATTTCAATTTTTCCTCCTTCTTCCTGACTGGTTCCCACATATATGACTTTCAACCATTATTGTTACATGGTTTTCACTTTTCTTACCTGTTAAATTTCTCGTTCCACATAGTGCCCCTTACCAACCTCATGGCATCATTACCTGCCCCAATATTATATAGACATGATGCTAGAAATTTTTTATATACCTTGATAGGGATAAAAACTCAGAGTTTCTTTGAAAAAAACAAAAGCCAAATTGCATCCTATGATTGACTGAGCAGCATTATTATGAGGCATTATAAAACAGTAGACGGCCCAGAGGTACTTGTGAACGTGGCAATGAAACAAAGCAACCTTTAAATTGCTTTAGCTAAACACTTGGTTGCCATTTCATGGTAGGAGAAACAGTAATAAATCTTAAAGGAGGTATCATCCTAGGACATTATGGAAAAATGAAACTAGCATAAACTCATTGGCAGATGTTAGTACTTGTTTCTATGGTTTAATGTATTAATTTTTTTTTTAACAGAATGAGAAAACCTATCTGTGGGTTTGGCTTTTGGCCAGAAATGGACATTGTCTATGGGGATGCTGAAGTATGTCAGTAGTCGTGGTGTTATGTTTGTCTTGCGAGAGTTACATTGTGTCTACTGGACAATAAGAAACATTCTTGGCCTAACCTGTTTTCCCTCTCCAGCCTCTGTTAAATGCTTTTACCCAGGTGCATTGGTACACTGGAGTTGGTTTGAATTGACTCTCTAAGCCAATTGTTAGAGTTTCTTCCATGTGTGGATATAGCAATCAGTGATGTCATGTTGGAACCATAGCTTGAAAACAGACATGCTGTGAATGAATATTTACACCATGGACATCAGCATGTGCTATATATACATCAGGGATTCTCTCTCCTCTTCTGAACCAAACCAGTACCTCCACACTACCTGGGTGTTCCACCAGAAACTCAGCATGTTTTTAAATACAAACTCACCATTTCTCCTCTCCTCCTTTCCCTATCAGCTCTTGCTTCTGCATCCTATTTCTCAGCAAATTTTAAGCCCTGAGCATAAGTCTCCCCTGCTGTGTCTTTCTCCTCTCAGAACCTCAGTTGGGTCTTTCAAAGTGGCTGCTTGATTCCATATAAGCCCTCATCTCTGTATCTTCCAGTGCATCTAACATATGACCACCAGCTCACTTTCCTGAGGTGTATTTTGCATTCTATCAAGTTTTTCTTGAACTGTCAATGAGTCCTCTGCTCTCCCAAATTAAGGTTCATGTTTGACACCCAGAAAATCCATTATATGAGAATAGTTTACCTCTCTAGCCCATGACTTCTGTTCCCTTCTTGACACTCTTGGATCCCCAGATGGCCATTTCAAACAAAAGTGTGTCTAAAGCTTGAGTTTTTTGAAAATCTCTTCCTTCCTCCTTGCCTTGATAAAACTTCTTTTGTCCTTTTTTGTTTAACTCATATGAAGCCTTCTCCTTGAAATCTTCCCTAATTTCTTTTCATTTCCTATCCTCTGTGCCAGAGGAATCTTGCTATTTCTTTGAACTCTTTAGGTAACACTGTACTGCTTTTTATAGTACTCAGCAGTTTCCTCCTTCATTACAATTTATTTTAGCACATTGTATAGTTTGGAATAGGAAATTCCATCTTATACATCTTTACTCCTTCCTTGAAGGGAAGCATGATGCCTTGCTCAGTAGAGGTTTGTTGAAAGAAGAAATAAAAGGGGAAGAAGGTTTATAGTTAGGTGGAACAGCCATCAGCTTCTCCACGTAAAAGTAATAAAAGTGTAGGAAGTGGAAAATGACATAATAGGAATATTTCTGGAAGTCCCTCAAAAATTTAACTTCTAAGTGGAACATTTTTATGTTATGTAATGTATTTGAAGAGGATGTCACATGGAGGCTGAAATAGAATAGAATAATTCCACAATGTAACAGAAGGCAGAGTCTGAATAAATGAGTGGAGGTTACAGAACACATTTCCATTTAATATATAAGAAAACTTCCTGAGAGATAGAAGCTGATTGTCTATCACAGGAATGAGATTCCTAAAAAGCTACTGAGCACCCATCACAGACATGGTGCAGATGTGCGGCCATCTGTCACAAGCATTATAAAAGGAATTCCTTCAGGGAGTAGATATTTCCCAAGGGCTTTTAAGACCCTGTGAGTCTATAATTCTGTAACTCTTTATTGAGTTATCGAACCTATTATGGAGTTTCTGAGCCCTCATTGTCCTAAACCACTGTGGATCACCAAAATCATTGCTATTAAGACCTTTACTGTACAGTGGGAGCATTAAATGATTTAGGAAGAAAACATCTATGAATGCCCCCCCTTCAAGAAATGGCTTCTAAATTTCAGGTTGTTTGCTTTAGGGAAAAATATACCTTCTCTATTCTTAGGTCTCAAAATTGAAGTCTAGAAACCTGCCATATTTACCATTTTCTCCATAGGAGCTAAGGGAAAATTTCTCTAGCTCCAACTTTCTCCCTGATTAAAGCTCTGGCATCTTTAGTTGCCATCCATCCCCAAGGGCGAGAGAGACAGAGTAGAATCTCATTCTCCAAAGGTTTTAGTCTTACCCCTTGTCCGATGTTCTTTCTCACCCAGAAACACCTTTAGCTAATTGCATTCAATTTTGTCCCCTTCTTTGCCACATTATCTGCATTGGAACCTTGGTTTTTCTTCCTGCAACTGCTGATATAGAAGTTAGCCTTGGTGACCCCTCCCCCTGCTGTGTCTTGTGTAATCATAAAGACTTTTAGATTTTTCTTTTTCCTTTTTCTGGAATGTGGCTACTAGCAACTGCAAGTGAGTCAAAGGGCAGTCTTATCCCCGTATTTTTGACCTATCCCATCCTATTTCCTTCATGATGTTACCAATTACCTAATCACTCCATCTCTGCAGCTTCAGCATCTTATTCTGAACTGCCTCCCGCCTCTGATACTAAACATATCCAAGTTTTTCTAATCCTCTCTCTTTCTCCAGGCTTCCCTTCCCATTATCTCTCCACTGCTCTTCTCTTCACTGAGAACCTACTAGAAGAGTGATCTTTACTCAGTGTCTCACAGATCTCCCACCTCCAGTTGTACTTGAGGGTCATTTTTGTCCCCACCATTCCCAGGGAGCTATTCCTGTTCTAAGGCCACCACTGACCTGCTAGTTGTCTAATCCAGTTTTCAGGACTATTTCCCCATGGTCTTTTGGTTGTAGTTAAATCCATGGGATGCCCACTCCTCCTTGGAACTCTCTCAGGACATTTAGCCCTCTGAATCTTACTGTCATTTCAGCATTCACTTTATCTGGACTTAACTATGTGGTCATCTATAGCTCACACATTCAGAAAACAAGTTTGGAGCATTTTCTCTAGATCAGGCACTGCACTGGGGCTGGGGAGATGGGATTGCAGAGGAGCAGACAGAGTGAGGGATCCCACAAGACCATGCCAGAATACGAGGAGGATGGTCATGAGCCACGTCATCTAGTTTGGGGATCTCAGAAGCCTCCCCAAGAAAGCTACTGAGCTGCATGTTGAAGGAGATTTTAATTAGGGGAAGGGGAGGAAGAACATTCCAGGTGAATAGCCTGTGCTGTAGAAGATATATCGTAGAAAGCAGGACCAGCTTTGAACACTGCCTTTGCCACTTATTAACAGTGTGACATTAAGAAAAAATACCATTCCACATCTTTGGGTGAGTGTTCTGGGGCCTTTTAGATGCTATTCTTCCCAGCTGCTTATAGGAAACAGGCCTCACATTCTGTCTCCCTGGGGCTTATCTGAGGGTGCTCTCCTTCGGTCAGAGGGAGGGGAGGCTGGCAAAGAGGCAGTTGGTCTGTGGTGTTTCAGATTTGGCTTTGGGGAATGTCTGGCCATTGCATCTCTTCTCTGGGATTTGAGGATGGCAGCGTGCCAGCCCCCACTCTTGGGTGGGAGTGTGTCTTTCCGGATGGGGAGCTCTCCGTTTGGGTCCGGTGGGCTGAGTGAGCCTCTGAGAGCATTGGGTGTGAACAGACCCTTTCTTGTGCAGCTATTAGATGTGAACGCTGGTTTGCTATGGAGCCAAAAGGCTTGGCAGATGCTTGATGAAAGGCCCCAGCATCTGAAAAAGTTCCCCACTGCTCTGCATCCTCCGGGGGCAGCCGCCACTGCCGCCCTTTTATTAATGCACATAGCGGAGGATTTGTGCCTTTGCCTGTTTGTGGGACTTGGCAGCTGTCCACTGCCTAATGTGAAAAAGGCCTATGGAAGGTTCGGCCCCTTTGAAGCAGCAGGCTCGTGGTGGCTGCTGCGTGTGGCTGGGCTGTGGCCTCCAGATGTGGGATGCCTTCACTTTCATAAATTTTCCTCACTGCCACTCGTGACTCCACATCCTAATTACTGCTCTCTCTGGAGGCAGCTGCTGCCAACGCAGGCAGGCCTGTGCTGGCATCACTGTGCTGCAAATGGCAAGATGTCGCAGAGACACCTCGAGAGAGTGGAGCCCAGGAAGATGGCACCCTAGAAAGACAGAAGAAATAAAACTAAGCCCCATTCCTGCCCATCTTTCACACTCTGAACTTGGGCCAAGGCAAAAATTGTGGTGGTTAAGTCCTCTAGCTTTCATTCCCAGTTCCATGTGTGGATGAATTTCTGTCTTCTCTTTAGGGATTGGTGGTGGGTTACAATATAGATCTTCATTTATTTTTCATGAGGATCCTAATGGAGAGAGATTAGACAAGCAAAGAAGGGTGTAGAAAGCAAAAATAGTGTGTCCGAGATTGTGCACAGCTGGTGTTTAACCAGGTGTGGGGACCTCTTATCTTGCTGCCTCTTCCAATAGACTGTGCTCCGGGCATGGGACAACTGTGAGGCACATGTTCCTCTCTCTAGGGCCCAGAGATGAGCAGGGGGCCCTGTGAGCAAAATTTAAGGAGGCACTTGCTTTCAAGGGCAGCCCTATTCTTAACTGGAGCTGAAGAGCCAATGTCCCCTAAATGTTGCACTCAAGAGGACTCCTTGCCTGTTGCATAGCCTGCTCTTGCCTTACTCTTCCAACCACACCCTGAAGGCCCCAGGATAGAAGGAAGTAGCTTCTTTATTTCTGCATTCCCCACAGAGCCCAGATGTGTGGGTTGCACACAGCAGACAGTCAATAAATGTCCGTGGAGTGGAATGGAACAATTTCAGAACCAGCGTGTATGTACATTGGGGTAGAAATATGATGAAGTGTATTTACCAGAGAAGATATACTGAGATTTTCTGGCTGAAGAGCCCCTTTCATTTCTGGAGAGTCTTTCTAAATGTGAATACCACCTGCTGACCCCTGGGCAAGTCCATATTTTGACAATCATATAATACTACTATTGTAGGGACCTCACCATTTTACAACAAGATTTACCCAAAACATAGCTACAGATTCACAATATATTGGTACTTAACTGTGACACCACTGCAGACTTAGGAGGTGGGAAATACATATCTTGGTCTCTGCTGGCAGTTCTTTACGCAGAGTGAGGGATCCCACACCTGTGCTCCTGTGATCCCACACAGAGCTCCTAAAACCCTTGTAGATAAGGGAACTTGGGAAAACTTTTGTTCTATGATTTGCTCTTTGTCTCCAGTTCCTGACACAGAGCTCCTAATAAGACTTTTATAACTAATGTTCTGAATGGTAGGAACAAAAGGTACAGCGCTCAGAGGCTGAAAGTCAAGCTGATCACCAATGGCCAATGACCGGTCATGCCCGTGTCATAGAGCTTCCCAAACCCCCAGAAGATCGGGGGTCCAAGCGCTTCTGGATTGCTCAACACTTGGAGACTCCTGGGAGGTGGAAGCTCTACCCCTCCCCCATACCTTGCCCCTTGCAGCTCTTTGTACGGCTGTTCATCCATATCCTTTGTAATATCCTTTATAATAAACATAAACACAGGGTTTACCTGAGTCCCGTGAGCCACTCCAGTAAATTAATCCAACTCAAGAAAGGGGTTGTGGGAACCCTGATTTGTAGCTGGTTGGTCAGCCACAAGCTAGAGACCCCATCTGAAATAGGGGACAGTTCTTGTGGGACTGAGACGCTTGCCTATGGGATCTGCCTCTGACTCCAGTTGACAGGGTCAGAACTGAGCTAAATTGTAGGACATCCTGCTTGTGTCCACTGGAGGACTGGATTTGGCTCACTGAAATCCCCATGCATTTTGGTGACCAGAAGTGGTCTGTGTTGAATTTGGCTCATAAACTATGTGAGACTAGGTGCAATGCATAGGTAAACTGAGATTTTACAGACAAGGTGGAAGGAGCTCAAGCTTCTCCTCCGTGGTGTTTCACCTAGTCCTGCCCTCCACAGAAGCCTCACCCTACCTGGCAGGCACCAGGGATAGGTTCTTAGGATTACACAGGGGTTTAGTGCCCCAGCCTTACAATTGTTTCACAGTGATCCTGACAGTGATGAATTGAGGCTGAGTGTAAGAGAAAAGTGATTGATTTTCTGCCAACTGGCCATTTTTATCTTCTCTTTTATCAGCTGGCCTCCAAAAAAGTGAGTTACCTGATTTAGAAGCAAATGCTGGAATAAAAATTACGTTACTTTGTGCTCTAACTCTAGGCCACTAGAGGGAACTCGTGACCAGCCTTCCCTCTCCCTGCCTGGCTCCTGAGACCATCTTCCAGCAAGATTTGCCCAAACTGAAATAATGAGAAATTACCTTTAGAAGAGTGACGACTCAGCAAATGTCTGTTAATCATGGTCAGTTTTCCCTCCATGGAGCCAATGGTTTTTAGCATCTACCCAAGAGGAGTTTCTGTACTGGTTTTACCTGTATAGTTGCTGGCTTTTGGGCCCCTTAATATTGTAGCCCCTGGGTATAGGGGAAACAGCAGAAAGGTCCCCAGTGCTAAGGTGCAAGACAACTTTGGGTATGAGAATCAGGCTTTCCACATATGGTCTGCTACATGGCCTTATCAAGGGAGAAAATACTTCACATTCCAGACACACATGATGGTTGTTTTGGTCATTGCTAAAAACATAATTCTACTAAAAGCAAGCACGTGGGACTTCTTTTAAAATTGGCATCCATGGAAAGTTATAAGAATTTCTATTCTTTTTAAAGGAGGTCTCTGTGTCTACAGACGCCTGCATTCTTCCACAAAAATAATCCATAGCTTTAGAAGAGGGTCAGAGGCTAATGATCATTTCTGGAACACCGTGTTCTGCTGTGTGGGTAATGCCATTCACCTCCTGGGGAGTGTTATATGGATTTAAAAATCAATATTTTTTCAGTTTCTGGAGAGAGTCTAAATTAGATAAAAATGTTGCAACTCTGTGAAAATGGGCAATGTATATAAGACAGGGTTTACTGTGAATAATTCATAAAATGGTTCTGTTGATTTTGGTCCTGTTAATTTGGTTGTTGAATTTTCATTCTTGTCAAGGAAGATAGGGAGGGAAGAAAGTTGAAAAAGCAAGGCTGAGGAGTGGGGCTCAAGAAGGTCATTAAAGAGTTCTCTTGGGCAGAAGCCCCCTGACCGAGTCTGCGTGACTCCAGATGTCAGACCTGGGAGTTAAGATCGGAAATTATGAGCATTTGGGTCCCTGGAAGAAAAAAGAAATGTCATGAACAGCAGACCTATTATTCTTCTCTGCAAGGAAACTAAATCTCCTACAGGGTCTTCAGGAAGGGGCTATGTCAGTGTCTGTCAGGACTTTTTGCTTTAGTTTATTTTTTGATATTAAGAGGTTAACCACATGACTATCAAATCTAAGATCTAGTGACTTGGAAACTCTATGCCTTTATTCACCTTCCTCACTTTGCCTGATATTTCTTTTTCCTTGTTGTGTAACCTGGCAAAATTTCATAGCTCCTTCAAGCCTCAGCTTCTGTGTTCTGCTAGAAAGCTTCTGGCCACTCCTACTATGCCCCATGGAATTAGTCCTCAGTATCCCATCACACTGGCTGCTCGTCCATAGTAGCCCTTATGTAATTTGGTCTTTGATTTTTAGAATCTGCACAATCCCAACTTCTTAGGAAGGGTCTATCTCTGTTAGTCTCTGTGCCTTCCTCTGTGCCCAGAACAACCGAGCACCATGAATTCCTTCATTTCAGTTAGGAGCAGACTGAAGGTCTAACTTGGGTAGGGGAGGAGGGGAGAACTCGTGACGCTGTGTTGGAGGTAAGTTTTGTATCTACAACCAGAGAAACAGGCTGGGCTCCCACTCCCAGAATTGTCCTTCCCTTTCTCCCCAGATAAATTCATGAAATGGATGAGCTAAGGCCTGGACTTGTTGTGTTGTCTTGGCAACCCCAAGCAGCCACAGAACCTGGGATATTCTCACCAATATTTAAGCCAGAGTGGACAATTGCCACAGTGGTGCCAAGCCGTGGCTGGCCCACAGAGGCTGCAGAAATGCCCTGCTGGCTGGCCCAGCCACTTGCCCTTGCCCTTGCGCTTTCATAACAGCTCAGTAAAAGTGCCTCATGGCTCCCATGATTGACTCTCTTGGCCCTGTTTTTCCTGGTAAAGTGATATTTTTAGTACTTGCTCAGTGAATGAATAAGGGATAAGAGTGCATGTGTGAGGGTGCTTAGCTGGTGTTAAGAGGTGCATAAAACCTGGATGAATTTTTTTTTGAGGGGCATAAAGTGACGTGGATACTATATATGCCTTCTTATCTTGGTTGTAGCCTTTAGTTGTTTCTAGAGGTAGGTTGGGGAGAGCAGGGCAGAGCGTTAAGGGTAACATGTAAGAGGATTCTTTTTAACAGTCTCGTGGCAACTCTCCCTCTCTTCCCCATCAATGGCCAAGCACCACCAAGCCTAAGGTGTCTTCTGCAGGCCTCCGGGACACGGGGAGAGCCATATGGCCACAGTGTGGTTTTCCACTTATCTTCATCACGCTGCTGAGCTCTGCCCTGACTCTGCCATTGCTCTCAGGAAAGTCACCCTGCAGACTGACAAACAGTCTAGCCAGGAACCCTTTCTTGTGGCAGTGGGGAACTGGATATCTGGCTCCCAGATGGCACCGAATGCTGCCACTCGTGGCTTGCCCTTCTGTGGCCCAGAAGCAGTATGGAGAGTTCCCAACAGTTAATACATTTGTCCTTCGAGCCTGTGCCTGGGCAGCAGAGGCACTTGTCTCTGTCTGACAGGGGTGGCCCCTGTGCCAGAGAAAGCAGAGGGAAAATCACTCGGATGTGCTGTTGCTAGGAAGCACAGGAGTGTTTGATGTTTTGATTTTAGCAGTATTGGAGGCTTGCCTTTTTAATAACATGAAGAGCTATAGGTTGTTCTTACAATATCAAAAATGTGCTTTATTGAAAATGAGTCACTAAAGCAGAATTCTCTCATCAAATCCTTTTTTCCACTAGTCACTAAACTAAAAAAAAAAAAAAAAAAAATTCCTGTGAGACAAGAGTACAAAAAGTACAACATGAAAATGATAACAGAAAGGTTCGTGCTGAAGCAGCATAGTTCAGAGGCTGCTATGGCCAACAGCCCCCAAGTCCCGTGGCCACATGAAGCAGTGGCCAGGGAGTGGGGGTGAGGATGGAATTTATGTTTGTCAGATGTCAGTGTCCAACTGTGCAACCCTGTGAAAGCTGGGGAAAGGTTATTAGACCACTCTGATCTATTCTTTGGTGAGCTGCATGTTCAAGGCACTGGGCTTGCAGCTGAATGAGCCTAACACAGTCCTTGCCCCCAACACTGAGAGAGGTGATTATAATTCAAAGTCTCTGTGTAATAATGAGGACATGGGACTAAATGGGTAGTGGCTACTGTTTCTCAGGCCAGTCCCAAGCTCCACTGAGGAATATGAACTAAATCTTAAAGGACAGGTGTCAGATTTTTCTGATTTAAGAGACAAAGAAGCACATTAAAGACCAGAATAGTAAGATGAAGGAAGCCTGAGGGTTGGTGAGACATTCTGTGACTTGATAAAATAATTAATGAGGGAGAAAGAGATGAAGTTAGAACAGTAGGCTGAAATCTAGATTGCTAGGAACCTTGAATTTGAAGTTTGAACTTTCTTTGTAGGTGCCCAGTCACAAGGCAGGAATGAGCTTGATACTAACCTCACTATATCTGTAAATCCCTCTGGGAGGACAGAGATGGTTTTCCTAATGTTGATGGAGCTGAGCTCTTGGCAGCACCATCAAATAGAACTTTCCACAGCAATGGAAATGTTCCCAGTCAACACTATCCAATATGGTAGCCAGTAGATATGTGCAGTCGTTGAACATTTGAAATGTGGAGTCGTTGAACATTTGAAATGTGGCTGGTGTGAATGAAGAACTGAATGTGATTTTTACTAATTGTAATTAACTTAAATTGCAATGGGTGGCTAATGAGTTCTCATTTAAAGCTCGGAGGGAGGAAGTGATGGTAGCTTGCTTGATGGAAGAAGACAGGGGTGCTGAAGGTTTCCCTGCAGATGAATTGTGCTCAGTTGGATTTCAGGGGGAGAAGGGACCACAGGTGATCCCACTGGTATGCAGGGGGCCATGAGGAAAAGTGTTGCCACATGCCTTGGAAAAGTCATTGAAACTATACTCACACATAAAGGCACCAGGGAAGGGGGCCTCTGGAGCTGCTCAGGGTGGTGCCAGCTCCCGTAGTAGGTGGCTCCTGGTGTCCTCTTGCCCTGTGGCAGCACAGAGCAGCTATATGAGCCACACAGAACACAAGTCCTGCCTGCACCTCTTGGCTGCCAGGGAAGATGCCAGGAATGGGTAGATAAATCCAAAACCCATTTCTAGATGCATTAATTAAAAGCTTCTGGGGTGGAAAGTATCCTTTAAGGGAATTGTATGAGACTGATCCTTTTGTTATTTTATTAACCTTGTTAACAGTGGAAATCCAAAGAGTTCGGCAGGAACTCTCTACCTCTTGGCTAGAGCTTTCCTGGAAAAGCTCAGAGAAAAGCAGCCTGTGTTCTCCCACTGGAGCCATAGGCGACTGTGTTTCCTGACCAACTCATCCTCAAACAGAACATAATTGTGATAGAATAATGTCATGAAAGCAGAGATACCAAAGCCATAAATCTCAGTAACTACTCAAAGTGATAAAACTCTGCTACTTATTCAATAAAATGAATATAACTGTACACTATTGGTGCATGCTGATTAAGGGAAGGACAATAATTTTCCATAAATTCATAAAAATTCGACTCCACTGTGTCATAAATTAGATTTTCCTCACATTGAATTAAGTGTGCTAAACAGGAATTGAACAGTTGAATAACAATAATTTTACCCCTCCCTGAAATTTGAAGTGCATTTGAAGATGTTTTTATTTTTCTCTTCATAAATTCATTTGTAACCAGTGAGAGAGTGCATAATTATTACTTTATCTATGTCATTCAAAGCATCATAGACCAATGAAAGTGTGAGGGAAACAGAGAGAGAGTCAAATCAAAGCCTTTATCAGGGGGTGACGCCAGATAAAGGAGTACGAAGCTGGCCTTATATACTGGAGGTGGCGGGTTCAAACCTGGCCCTGGCCAAAAACTGGGGGGGGTAGGGGGAGCCTTTATCAGGAGGTTGCCAGTACACAGACTGGAAGGCATTCGATTAGGGGAGATGTTTATTAGCTAAGACCTATAAATGGAAGCTCAAATTTCCTCTCATTCTTTATTCCTTATTATCCTACCATACTTCCTAAATCCTGATTTAAATATTAATATCTTTTGTGTTATTCCCTTTATTGTTTTTAAAATAAACTGTGCTGTTTACTTTTTACTATAGAAAATACAGATTAAGAAAATGGAGGAGAGCCATAATTCCACCGCTCAGAGTTGGCCACTGTGACTCTCTGGTGCATATCTGTTTTCAGCTATTCTTGTGTTCAGTGTGTGATTTTAGTGTGTAATAGTGAAACACAGGCTATCCCGCTTTTTTCAGTTAATCCCTTCTGAATATTTCCCCATATTTTAAAATATATTTCCAAATATCACTGCAGTGGCTGTAGAGCATTTCACCATCGACATCCTCTAAATTTATTTAGGCCTCTATTACAGGCAAATTTAGCTCATTTCCTTTTTTCCTTAAAAAATTTTTTAAAAAAATAGTATTAAGATGAAAATCTCTATATGTGAAGTCTTTGTCCACGTGAATTGCTGTTTCTTTAGGTATAAAATTTCTGTCAAAGGATTTATAGTGGTTCTCAACCTGTGGGTCACAACCCTTTTGGGGGTCGCCTACATATCAGATATTTACATTACGATTCATAACAGTAACAAAATTACAGTTATGACGTAGCAACAAAAATAATTTTATAGTTGGGGGTCACCACAACATGAGGAACTGTATTAAAGGTTTGCGGCATTAGGAAGGTTGAGAACCACTGTATTAGAACCTTTCTTTGGACTATTCATAAATATTTCCAAATGGCTCTCTGGAAACAATGTTCTAATGTAGTTACTGTGATCGTGGGTTTCGAGATCAGAACAAACTGAGATACAGCACTGGTTTTGTAGTTCTGGTTAGCTCTGTGGCCTCAAGCAAGTTACCTAACATCCCCAAGCTTTAGTTTGCCCATCTGTTAAGTGGAGCCATAATATATCTCCCTCCATCCCATTGCCATGTGAAGGAGACAATCCACATAAAACGCTTCACACAGCAACCTACTGGACGTTGGCACTGGCTGAGTCACACATTTGCAGGGCAGAGTGTGGGGATATCTCCTTCCCTACTTTCTCTCACAAATCCTGGCTGCTATTTTGTGTAAAAATCATCAACTTGCTGAGTGAAGAACATCTTAGAATTTTAGCATCTGTGACAAAACACATCTTTCAAGTCTTTAAAAGTTTGTGAAATATTTAAAAAAAATATTTCAAGTAAAAGACTGGCTTTTACAAACATTTTCTCTCAAATGTTGTTCCTGGTGAGCTCTGTTATATAAAAACCTCAAGTCTTTCTTAGATTTGTAGTGTGGGGATATTGTCTTTGTGTCTCTAGGTCAGAAGGGTTTGGTGGGGAGGTGGATGGAATATTTATATGTAGTTATTATTAAATATGTAACTTAAAACATTTTCTTTTAATGACTGGATTTAGCTGTCCATAATTTATTTTAAATTGCATTAAATTATTTCATACGACAATGAGTAGAAATCAAGAGAGAAGGAAGACTTTCACAAACAACTTCCTTAACCAAACAAATTCAATTTTATTTGTTTAATGTCCATGTAATTTTGCAGAATTACAGTAGATAATCTTTCAAATTGGAGAACATATTTCCTCATGTTGAGACTCTTTTCTTTTTTTTCCCCATGTGAGTTCTGTCATTTTTCCAGGCCCATTAGATGCCATTCTATCCATGACACAGCAGTGGGAGCCATGTTCATGGAAAGAGAATCACCCACCATGGGCTCTGAGGGAGGGCAGGGGACAAATTCTGCTGAGGAAGCAAAATAGGAAAGTGATTAGAAGTTAGAACCTGGGATAGCCAAAAATGTTGCCATGAAATGCCCGCGTGAATATGATGAATATGAGTCATTCTGGAATCTGAGCTTAAAAACTGAAGTGATAAGGAAATGGTATTGATGGGGCCTCATACTTGGACACGTAGAGGCCATTTGAAGGACAAGCACTATTTGGCTTTTCTTTGGAAGTCTGGAGAGTCCACCCAATGTGAAAGGTAGTGCTAAGCATTTAGTGCCTGGATGCATTTGCTAGTGAATGTGGGTTCACAGGATTTCTGTAATGAAAGTGTGTTATGTTACCAAGATGTTATCCTTAATTATTTTGGTTGGTTTAAAGCCTATTGCATCTGCGAACAGGATTGCAACGCCTGCTTTTTTCTGCTTTCCATTTGCCTGGAATATAGATGAACATCCCTTCACCTTGAGTCTATATTTGTCTTTTAATGTAAGATGCGATTCGTGGATGCAGCAGATATCTGGCTTGAGTTTTTGTATCCAGTCAGCCAACCTGTGCCTCTTTAGAGGACAATTTAAACCATTCACATTGATTGAGA
>CAUYPK010030563.1:0-20940 GCA_963574355.1 Loris lydekkerianus
GTTTTGATTTGCATTTCTCTGATGTTTAAAGATGATGAGCATTTTTTCATGTGTCTGTAGGCCATGCACCTATCATCTTCAGAGAAGCTTCTGTTCAAGTCCCTTGCCCACAATGAAATGGGATTACTTATTCTTTTCTTATTAATAAGTTTGAGTTCTCTGTAAATTCTGGTTATCAAACCTTTGTCAGAAGCATAACCTGCAAATATCCTCTCCCAATCTGAGGGCTGTCTCCTTGCTTTACTTGCCATGTTCTTGGCTGTGTAGAAGTTTTTTAGTTTGATCAGATCCCAGTAATGTATTTTTGGTGTTGCTTCAATTGCCCAGGACAGATATAACTTAAGTGTCTACTTTCCCCTGTTCATAACACTTAGATTTGTCAAAATCATTTTGCCTTCGTTGGACTCAGCTGCTCTTCCACTTTCCATAGCAGTGCTTGCTTGCTTCACTCTATCAAATCACAGTTTCTTGCCTATTGCCCTGGTACCATTTTGTGCAGAGTCTTTAGCCAGAAATAAAGTAAATGCAGTGCTTTACTCTTCCTGGTGTCTTTATCTTTCGTTATAGTAATCTTTATATCTTTGCTATACTTGGAAAATACGCTATGTTCTTAGTTGGAGCTAATAAACCACTTGTTTCTTCAGGTGGGGCCCCAGCCTGGGAGACCAGAAGAGCACGAGCCTTTCCCTCAGCCTGGGTTCAACCTGACTCTTTTGGCCTTTTGCAGTGGCCTTTGCATCATGGATCCTAGGAGGGGTCAGGCATGGAAATGAGATGGTAGCAGCAGCAGTGCCTATTCCCAACTCTCTTGTTTTTGTGTATTTGTTTACTAGATACTTTTATGAATGAATGCTCTTGTTATTTCTAATAATTTTATATTTGGTTTTGATTTTCTAGGTATAAAATAATTTTTTCTGCAAATAATACTTTTGCCCCTTCCTTTCTAATTTTGTACCTCTTATTTATTACCTTATTTCACTGACTATTGTTTTGTGAACCGTATTATGTAATACTGGTGATTATCTTGTTCCGGACTTTAATGAGAATGCTTCTAGTATTAAACACCCAAGCAGAATGCTGGTTGTTGGCTTGAGACTAAGTTAACCAAGTTACTGAAGGTTTCTTACTAAAAGTTTCTTAGTAATAAATATCCATTCTGTTGGGAATGGATATTAATTTTTTTAAGTTCCTTTTTAGCCTCTTTCATGGCACTGTTTTACCCTTTGGCTTGTTAACATGATGACATATGATATTAATAATTCTTACATTTCTGTAATAACCATAATCCTCATTTAGTTTTGATATATAGTATGCTTAACATGTAACTTAGTTCTCTTAATTTCTCATAATTTATTTATGATTAATAATAAAAAGGTTGGCCTACAGTTTCTTTTTATTATGTTGTCTGTGTTGTGCTTTAACTTTAGACCCTATTAACTTTGTGGGAAGTATTGGAGAGCCTTCTTTTTCTCATTACTTCAAAATAGTTAAATTAACATTGAGAGCAATCAAATATTCTCAATAATTAAACCATTTAAAGAACTCATACTTGAAAGTGGGCTAGATTAGCTTTCTTTACCTAGTAACTTTCTTGATCTCTGATGATTACTGATTTCTGTAGAGTTTCTTTTCTTGTATTGAATTTGATAATTTATATTTTCCAGAAAAATTATACGTTTTAATCATATATTTTTCTTCTTCTTTTTTTTTTTTTTTATAGACAGAGTCTCATTCTGTTGCCCTTAGTTGAGTGCCATGGCGTCACAGCTCAAAGCAACCTCCAGCTCTTGGGTTTAGGCGATTCTCTTGCCTCAGCCTCCCAAGTAGCTGGGACTATAGGTGCCCACCTCAACGCCTGGCTATTTTTTTGTTGTTGTTGTTGTTGTTGTTGTTGCAGTTTGGCCAGGGCTGGGTTTGAACCCACCACCCTCTGTATATGGAGCTGGTGCCCTACTCACTGAACCACAGGTGCCATCCCATATATTCTAATGTATCAGCATAGATTTATATGAAATATTTTCAGTTGTTTAATTTCCTCTGATCGTAATCCCTTTCAGTTTCCCCCTCCTTTTAACACTAGTGACTTGTCTATTTAATTTTTTAGTAGAAAAAATTTTCTACTATTTTTATTTATTATAAATAAGTTATACCTTTTTTTTTTTAATTACCAAAGAGGTTTTTTTAGATATGGTAAATTTGCGATGCTCATGTGTAATTAGAAATACAGATTCACGTTTAGGATAGGTTTAACCTGGAAATGCAATGAAAGAAGTCGTTAGCATCAAGTTCATTCCTTGAGGAGCTACATAAGAGTTCTTTAAAGGGACTATCAGGACAATGGCTTATCTGTTCTCTTTTCCTGCCACCTGGATTCCCCTCTTTGAAAGCAGTATATATTATCAAATTATACTTTACTTGGAGTCTGTATAACAAACAGAAACATTTGTGATTTTTAAAAATGTTTATCATGTTAATTTTTTCATTTTAACCATTTTGAAGTGTACAGTTCAGTCGTTTTAGTTATGTTCTCTGTGTTGTGCAACCATCATTACTGTTTTCTACATGTTTTCATCACCCCAAACAGATACTCATGAACAATAATAATGACACCTTGTGTTCCCCTTCCCTTCAGCTCCTCATCTATTTCCTCTCACAAAATTTGCCTATTCTAGATATTTCATGTAAGTGGAATCATACAACATCCTTTTGTGTATGTCTTTTTTCAGTTAGTGTAATATTTTCAAGGTTCATCAACATTATAGCGTGTATCAGAATGTCATCACTTTTTGTGGCTGAAAATATTCTATTGTATATACCACATTTTGTTTATCCATCCATATTGATGGACACTTGCATTATTTTCACCTTCGGTT
Organism: Loris lydekkerianus; assembly: GCA_963574355.1. Taxonomy (NCBI): domain Eukaryota; kingdom Metazoa; phylum Chordata; class Mammalia; order Primates; family Lorisidae; genus Loris; species Loris lydekkerianus. Next base: position 2,874 of record CAUYPK010030563.1, read on the forward strand.
ATTGTGAATAATGCTGAAATGAGCATTGGTGTGTATGTATCTGTTTGAATTCCTATTTTTAATTCTTTATATACGTGAGGCATAGACATACGAATAGAATTGCTAGGTCATAGGGTAAGTCTATGTTTAGTTTTTTGAGTAATGTGAAGTTTTCTAAAAGGGATTTTTGTTCGTTAAATACATAGTTACTGGAGGGTGTTAACAGAAATAGAAAATCATGATGAATTATAGGAAATCATAAAATAATAATAATTACATCTGTTCTTTATTGAATTATAACTGGAACTTGCTCATCTCCTTTTCAGGCTTTTTCTTTTCACTTCCTTCTCTTCTCATATTTTTGTCATGGAGTCATTCATATCTGTTTGCCTAGTTTCCCCTTAACACATCAACAAGCCTAGGGGGCTTGAGTTTTGGATACTAACATTACAAATAATTTATTTTTTGACAATATACTCTGTCCTACTCCATCTCTTACAGCTAACAAGAAGTGTCAGACTTCTTGCACTTTTAACACAAAATTATTGGACTAGAAACTTAAATTACAGAAAAATTTCTCATAAATGTTCATCTTATTATTTAGAAATAAGGAGTCTTAGGCCTCTACCATGTCAGTCACTGTGTATGTCTGCCCTTCTCCTCAATTAGAGGTGAATAAAGACTTGAAGGTCTCTGGAGTCATTGTCCCCACAGGTCATTTAGCACCCTTTTCAATATCGCACCCCTGGCTTGTGCTTACTCTGCACTTTTAGCTTTATACTTAGCTCCCTAGATTATTTTATAACTACTCTTCTTGATTTTACTGGTAATGAAAAGGGAAGAACAACTTCTCTGAGTGATGGTATCATGTTGTCCTTATTTTCTATCCCATGCTCACTATATTCCTGTCACCCTTGGAATCTTTCTTGTATTCCATCCACTAATCCCTCTCTCTGGTGCTTTCTGGGTCAGTAGTGGCAAGGTATTGACTCAAGGATCATATCTGCTGATAATTATAATAAATTACATTGCCATAGATATCCTGTAATTCTGGCCCTGGATGGATTCTACAAGATTCTGTAGTCTTCTTGACATGTGATAGTCTATCACTAATGGCTCCTAGAGAGTCACTTTATATTATTTGCAAATGCCATTTTATAACACTGAATGAAGATGGTAAATTTGTTTTTAGTGAGACTGCAAGGCTATCTGCATCACTTTTAATGCAGATGATACCAGTATATCATAGTTACATTGACTTTTCTTACTGATCAGAAGCTCTAATTAAGTTACTTTTTTGATTTTTTAAAAAAATATTTACTATAGATGCAGTTTTTATTAAAAATACCTCAAAGTGTGAGATCATAGACAAAAATCAATTTTTAAAAATCTGCTGTAAAAAAACTGTTGTGCATAAAAGATTAGAAACAACTGATCTAGTTCATCCCTTTTGTTTTACAGACAAGGAAACTGAGGCTCAGTGAAGTTACTTGGCTTGCCCAGTGTCCCACGGGAAGTTAGTGAGTTCATGAAAGAAAAGTACCTGTACCTATAATAACAATTTCTACAATAGGTTTTTTTTGTTTTTAAAGAGCAAATCATAACACATAATTTAATTTCTTTCTATGAGAATGAGTTGGCCATTGTTCATTGCTCACCTAGTGTCTATTTCCCCTTTCCCATATATGGGAAGAGCAAACCAACCCCAAGCCCAGCAGAAGAAAGGGGAAGTGACAATATGCCTTTTTCATATAAACATCTGCTTCTTCCCCAGATTTCCTTTGCTTTGGGTGAAGTTGACCCCAGCTACTGCGTAGGTTCTGGTTGCTTTCTACTAGTTGCTTGGTATATTTGATTGCCTTATACCAATAGAACTTTTTGGAGCATTGGAAATGTTCTAATTTATGCTGTCCACAAGCCACATGTGGGTCTTAGTAGGCTGATGTGATCAAGAAACTGATTTTTAATTATATTTAATTTTAAATGGATACATGTGGTTAGGGGAAACTTAATTGGACATCATAGTGTTAAACTTTTGCCTTTTCCCCACAGGCATGTGACCTAAGCAGTCAAATCAGAGTAATCTTGTTTGGAATTCTGTGGCATAAGTAGTTTCCTGATGGATCTCAACAAGGCAACATTTATCCCATATTACTGTTGGCATCTATCTTATGACTTGCTGAGTGTTATGGATAGAGGAGTGAAGGACAAGAAAAGAAAAATATGGGCCCCTGCATCCATTAATAAGCTGCATTAGCGGATCCTGAAACCTTCCTTACCTCTGGACTTCCAATTACATGAGCTAATAAGTCACTTTTGATATGTAAGCCAGTTTGAGTTGATTTTTATGTCATTTCAATAAAAAGCAACCAAGCAGATACAAAGGTACTGAAAAGCTGTGAAACTATAAGGCCACAGTTTGTAAGATTTTTGAGTTTTGTGTTTTTTAAGGCATTTGAGTCACTGATGGGCATTTTCATGACCCAGTCTTGTAACTGAGGTAGAGAGCTGTGTGGTAAAAGGTGATGTGAACTGGGCTTCAGTTCTGCTCTGCTATTCACTTGCCTTGTGAACTTGGACAAATCACTTTTCTTCTCGGGTTCAAAGGTTATCATTTGTAAGCAGGAATTACATGTTTAAGAATAGAGACCTAAATGAGATTTTGCTCTTACCAGGTTTTATGTTACTTGCTGGGGAAAGAAAGATGAATATAGAGTAAAATTTAGATAGTGGTCTTCAGGTATTCCTTAAGAGAAGAAACAATTTGTAAAAGCAGCCCTAAGAGGAAAATTCATAGCCTTAAATGCCTATATCCAAAAGATAGAAAGATCACAAGTCAGCAATCTAATGAATTGTCTCAAGGAATTGGAAAAGGAAGAGTAAACCAATCCCAAACCCAGTAGAAGAAAAGAAATAACTAAGGTCAGAGCAAAACTTAATGAAATTGATTCCAAAAGAATTATACAGAAGATTAATAAAACAAAAATTTGGTTCTTTGAAAAAATAAAATCAATAGACCTCTTGCTAGATGAACCAAAATAGAAAAGACCCTAATAAGCTCAACCAGAAATGAGAAAGGGGCTATTGCATCTGACATTATAGAAATACAAAATATCTCTGAATACTATAAAAATCTCTATGCATATAAAGTTGAAAATGTTGAGGAAATGGACAAATTCTTGGAAAAACTCAACCTCTCTAGGGTCAGTCAGGAAGAAATAGAACTCTTAAACACACCAATAACAAGTATTGGAATTGAAGCAATAATAATTGAAGTGAAAGCCACCTATAAAGAGAACTGCAGAAAAACCAACAATAAAAAATTCTTCTAACAAAAAAAGTCCCAGATCAGATAGTGTTATTGATGAATCTTATCAGACCTACAAAGAACTGGTAGCTATACTGCAGAAATTATTTCATAACGTTGAGAAGCCCCAGCTTGTTCTACAAAGCCAATTATCACCTTGATACCAAAGCCAGGAAAGGACACAACAGAAAAAGAAACCTATGGACCAATATCCCTTATGAATAAAGATGCAAAAATTCTCAATAAAATCCTAGCAAATAATATTCAGCTGCACATCAAAAAACAAACAAAACAAATTGAAAAGAAAAACTACCACAACCAGATTGGCTTTATCTCAGAGATGCAAGGATGGTTAAAAATATTCAAATCTATAAATATGGGCGGTGCCTGTAGCTCAGTGAGTAGACCAGAGGTATACCACCGTATACCAGAGGTGGAGGGTTCATAACCGGCCCTGGCAAGAAAAAAACAAAAACAACCCCTGAAAATCTATAAATATGATTCACCACATAAATAGAAGCAAAAACAAAGACCATCCAATAGATGCATAAAAAACATTTGACAAAATTCAGCACCCTTGAGTTCTTACAAAATAGGCATAGATGGGACATTATCTCAAAATTATGAAAGCTATATGTGACAGACCCACAGCCAGCATCATACTGAATGGGGACGAATTGAGAACGTTCCCGCTTAGCACTGGACCCAAACAAGATTGCCTGCTGTCACTGCTTTTATTCAACATAGGGCTAGAAGTCCTAACCGGAGTAATTAGGCACGAGAAGGAAATCAAGGGTATCCAGTGGGGAATTGCTCTTTGCTGATAATATGATCTTATATCTAGAAAACCCCAAAGATTTTACCAAGAGACTCCTGGAATTGAGAAATAAATTCAGCAAAGCTTCAGGTTATAAAATCAGTGTATACAAATCAGTAGCATTCTTATATGCCAACAACAGTCAAATTGAGAATCAAATAAAAGATTCAATAACTTTCACTATAGTGACAAAGAAAATAAAATACCTAGGGATATATTTAACCAAGGAAGTGAAAGACATCTATAAAGAGAACTGCAAAACACCAAGCAAGGAAATTTCAGAGGATGTAAACAAATGGAAAAACATATCATGCTCATGGATTGGCAGAACAATGTTGATTGTTAAAATGTCTATGCTGCCCAAAGTAACTTATAGATTCAGTGCAACTTCCATTAAAATGCCAATGTCATTTTTCACAGATCTAGAAAAAAATAGTTCTGTGCTTCATATGGAACCAGAAAAGACCTCATATAGCCAAAACAACCTTAAGGAAAAAGAACAAATCAGAAGGCATCAATTTACCAGATGTCAAGCTATACCACAAGGCTATAGTAACCAAAACTGCATAAATGGCACAGTAACAGAGATGTAGACTTAAGGATCCGAACCAACACTCTTGCTTAATTAGATATAAAACCATCCTCATATTGTCATCTGATTTTTGACAAAGCAGACAAAAACATACACTGGAGGAAAGACTCTCTAGTCAATAAATGATACTGGAAAAATTGGATAACCAGATGTAGAAGATTGAAACACGATCTGGAATTGAAAGTTCATGGCACATCAAATATGGGACTTGGGCAGAGATGGATTCAAGAATGACAGTACTTGATTCCTAGCTTAGCAACCGCATGGACACTGACATTCTCAAATGAAAAAGATAAGATCAAAGGTGAGAACGACTATGAATTCAGGTTCTGATATCTTGGCTTGAGTTTCACAGGGGACATTCAGCTCATGACATCCAGTAGGCAATTGGAGATAGGAATATAGACCTGTAGGAGGGTTGGTGAGAGTTAAATATCTGAACATTATCAGTTAAAGCTATGGGAAATCAGTGAGATTGTTGAGTAGATGGACTATGATTGGAATTATCTGAAGTCACTGTCCTATAAAACTAAAGCACAAGCTGATGGATATGGAAAATTCAGGGGTCTGGATGGGTGGTTCGAAAGTAACTCTGATAACAATTTTGAGAGCCTTGTACATGTACAAGATCTAAAAGAAAAGCATATGGAAGTGAAGTGTCTTCATTTTCTGTTGCTTGTAACTAAACACCTCAAACTGGCTAATTTTTTAGGAAAGAGACCTATTTCTTTATGGTTATGGAATGTGAAGAGGCCAAGGTCAAAGGGCCACATCTGGCATGGGCCTTCTTGTTTGTGGGGGTCTCTCTGCAGAGTCTGTAGGTGGTGCAGGCCATCACATGCTGAGGTCTCTTTTCCTCTATAAAGCTAGCTCAGGTCTCCCTCTTATAAAGTCACTAGTCCCACTCTCATGAAAACCCATTAATTCATGAATGGATTAATTCCTCCTCTAAGGACCCCACCTCTCAGTACTGTCACATTGGGGATTAAATTTCAACATGAGTTTTTGAAGGGACAAATATTCAACCACAGTGGGAAGAAAGAAGGAAGGGGGGAGTACTTTCAAGAAATGAAGTTGCACTGAGCCTATGGCTCAGTGAATAGGGTGCTGGCCCCATATACCAAGGGTGGCGGGTTCAAACCCAGCCCTGGCCAAACTGCAACAAAAAAATAGCTGGGTGTTGTGGTGAGCGCCTGTAGTCCCAGCTACTTGGGAGGCTGAGGCAAGAGAATCGCCTAAGCCCAAGAGCTGGAGGTTTCTGTGAGCTGTGACGCCATGGCACTCTACCGAGGACAACAAAGTAAGACTGTCTCTAAAAAAAATTAAGTAAATAAATAAGAAATGAAGGAATGCCTCTCTTTTCCTAAGAAGGTGATTGAAGATTGTTTATTTAAAACTAATCCTCATAATTATTCAAAATAAGCTTTTATTCAGGGAAGGCCCCCCTCTCTTTTGCATTTAATCATTATTTTGTAAGAATGGATTGAGAAAGTTCTATTTTGTATTTACTGAACAAACGAACATGTGCTATACCTAGGAACCCATGAATCACTTCTACATGGGGACAGTTCATGTCTTCATTCCACTTCCCCCTCCCTGATATTCTGAAGCTGTTGGCCTATGAAGTTAGATTTCAGGACTTCACACTCCAGGAAGGGAGCTCTTCCTTTTTTATCCCTCTGGTTAGCACATGCCTAGTTTATACAGTTGAATAATGAAGCTTTTTTTGAAACATGGTGTTTAGCCCTCTTCCTTAAGGTGTTGTATATATTTTTCTTTTTTAGACACCCCTTCATTTTTACTATGGCAGAATTAAATGCACCTACAGATTCATCGTACTAATATTGATTCCCCTTTGGATCACTCTTAATAATTTCTCTTCTCCTTAGAGAATCATCAGCTACATTTTTCAAGTCATACACCAACATGCCAGGGGAAATCTTTGACTGACTAATATACTTGGAGTAATGATAGTTATAACCTGTCAAGATTTTCAAAAAACTGTTGAAGACTTCAGCTAAGCCTATTGGATAGAAACTGGGTTGTGTACCTCTGAATGAGGAGAGGGAACTGACAGCCAGCCCTACTTCTGGCTATAGAATGTCATTGGGGACAGATCTTATGTAACATATTACCACTGAAAATTATCCCTGTTTTCAGACAATGGTTAAAAAAAACCCTAAACATTAAAATATCAACATGTCACCTTTGTGCTTTTAAGTGGAACCAGGCTTCTACCCTGCTTACCTTTTCTGTAGTCCCCTGAATGAAAGGTCAGCTGTACAGTAAAGCCTCTCATTTCTTCTTCTCCATTAGCCAACACCCATGTGGCCAGTTGTCTTTGCTCTGACTCATTTGAGTGAGAAGATGCAATTGCTTAAGAACCAGATAGGCTTGCCTCTGAAAGATACTCATTCTGTCCCTATATCAGAGCCCCTTTGTTACCTGCTTTTGCACGTTAGGCTACTACACCCTTGACTTTGCAGGTCACCCAGGCGTCATTGCTCCTTGGGCCTACCCTAGTGCAGTGGGGCCATCACCCAAACCTGTCTCTACCAGAGAAGGGGGATTAAAAAACAAAAAAGTGGCAACTCTCTTAGTATAAAAACCAAGTACAAGAGCTTTTGCCAGTCATTCTTTTTTTTTTTTTAAATTAAATCATACTGTGTACATTAATGCATGTATGGGGTACAATGTGCTGATTTTATATATAATCTGGAATGGTTACATCAAACTGGTTAACATAGCCTTCACCTCACTTAATTGTTGTGTTAAGACATTTATACTCTTAATCGATTTGACATGTACCCTTGTAATATGCACCACAGGTGAGGTCCCACAGATTACCCTCCCTTCAGTCTTTCTTACCTGTTAGCGCTTCATTTTTCTTTTTTTTTCTTTTTTTTGTTTTTTTTTTAGATGCATAGATATTTTATTAAGAAACTTTAGGAGGTAAAAAGACAATTCATGTAACCCAATGGGGCCAATGCAATGGGCATGTAGATCGTTCCGGACATTGGACGTGATTAAGTGGAGGGTCCCAGGAGGGTCAAGGGTACCACCAGCTACTGGGGGCAGTGCAGTGGGTCAAGACAGGGAAGAAGGAGAGAGCGGCTATAAGAAACCTTCATAATAAATACCTGCCTTGACCATATCACAGGTTCTTGCATTAAGTCAAATGAGGTAATGGAAGCAAAAGCACCTTAAAACAGATAAAGCATACAATTTCATTATGAGCATTTTTGAAACCATTTTTTCAAGCCTGTTGCTTCTTGAAGTAACAAATATCAAATGAGTCTTCCTACAGAGGTTCCCAGACCACATGGTGTTGGTAATGAGCTTCATGCTCTCTGGCTGCTTGCTTGCTCATCGGGACCTCCTGTCTGCATCTCCAGCTTTGCTTTTGCACCTGCCCACTTTAACATCTTAGGGCCAGACAAACAGAACTTTGTATTGTTTCTGCGCATTTCTCCCCTCTTCTGCCCTTGACTATCTGTGCTTCCTTTTTTTCTGCCATGAATGCAACCTAGTTCTCCATGTACCATGAAAAATGCCTCCCATTCTTCAAATGTCGTTTTAAATGTATATGAGTTTTCTATCACCCTGTAGCAAACTGCCATAAACTTAGTGGTTTAAAACAACATGTTTATTATATCACGTTTCTGTGAGTCAGGAATCTGGATTTGGCTCAGCTGGGTCCTCTGCTTTGGGGTTCCTCAAAAGGTTCCAGTCAAGGTGTCAGTTATCTGAAGATTTGAGTGGGTGACTATCTCCCAAGCCTCTTTGGTTTTTTGCCAGCCTTGTGGGCTTTTGGACTGAGGATCTCAGTTTCTTGCTGGCTGTTGGCCAGAGGCTGCCCTCAGCTGCTTGCTGCATAGGGCATATAAATGGCAACTTGCTCCATCAGATCCAGTGAGAGCGAGTGAGCTACCAAGATAAAGTTACAGCCTCACATAACCTAATCATGGAAGTGATACCACATCATCCTTATCGTATTTTGTTCATTAGAAGCAAGTCCCAGGTCCAGCTAACACTCAAGTGGAGGGGATCATATACGGATAAAGACTAGCAGAGTTATGATTACTCAGATTGTCTTTAGAGTCTGTTTGTCACAGATGTTTCCTCTATAAGCCTTTACTTATTTCCTCCAACAAAATGTGTAAACTTTTCCTTTTTTGACTCTTCATGTACAGTTACATATTTTTCCAGTTTATAATTTTTTTTTGTTTTTGAGACAGAGTCTTGCTGTGTCACCCTTAGTAGAGTGCTGTGGCATCACAGCTCACAGCAACTTTAAACTCTTGGACTTAAACAATTCTTTCGCCTCAGCCTCCCAAGTAGCTGGGACTACAGGTGCCCACCACAGTGCCCAGCTATTTTTTTTTTTTGTTGTTGTTGTTGTCATTGTTGTTTGGCATGACCAGGCAGGGTTCAAACCCACCATCCCTGGTGTATATGGCCAGTGTCCTAGCCACTGAGCTACAGGCACTGAGCCTCCAGTTTATAATTTATTACTGGTATTTTTATGGTTGAATATTTTTTATTTTCCTCGCATAACTGCTCTTATCTTTAATCCACTTGCACTCCCAGAACAGAGTCTTATATTTAGAAATTCTTCTGAAAAATCTCTCCTTCCTTCTCTTCTTTGAAACTAAAGACCAAACCATTCACGCTCCTGTTTAGTGACTGAGTCCTTCATCTCCACAGAGGCCATATAGTATCCATTATAAAACCTTCAGATTATTCCAGTTTGGCATTGCAAGAAGTGACTCATTCATGTCTATGTAACCTGGCTGGAGTGATCCACATTAGCTTGATTTGGACTTAGAGCTAGAGCTTGTTACCTTATTAAGGAGAAGCAGTTTTCCATTAGAGATGCTTCACATATTAGCTGTTTTTGAGTGGTGAATTATTCTGTTTCCTAGGAGCTTGATAGAGTTCAGAAAGGAAAATGTCTATAAAAATTAATTTATTCATTTTAAATCTCTCTGGTTTTGGCTCGGTGCCTGTAGCTCAGCGGCTAGGGCACCAGCCACATACACTGGAGCTGGTAGGTTCAAACCCGGCCCGGGCCTGCTAAACAACTACAACACCTCCCCCCTAAAAAAAAAAAAATTTATATATATATATATCCAGGCATTGTGGCAGGCTCCTGTAGTCCCAGCTGCTTGGGAAGCTGAGGCAAGAGAATCACTTAAGCCCAAGAATTGGAGGTTGCTGTGAGCTGTGACACCATGGCACTCTACCAAGGGTGACTTAGTGAGACTCCGTCTCAAAATAAATAAATAAAAATAAGTCTCTTTGGTTTCTTCTCCCTTGTGATGTTCTCCTATGGTCCTGTTTTCACGTCACAGCAAATGAATTGAGAGAGAAAACTTGCTCTTTGGGAAGTAGCATCGCAATTCTTTCCTTTTTGCCTAGACAGGACCCCAGACCCTAAGGCTGGGATCTCCTTGTTGAAGATAATTCAATAAGGTGAAATATTGAATGTGAGAGAGACATGATACTTATTTGATATATGTGAGCTTACAGACTCAACACGTGGCATAACCGCTCCCTATGCTTTAAGGCACATGTCTCCTTTACCTTCTAAGACAGCTTCTCACCTTTTTTTACCCTATTTTTTTTCACCTGTAATGGATCACTAGTCCTTAGATGGCAGGTAGAGAAATGCAAATGTGGTTTTAGTGAATACTATATTTCTGATACTGAAATGATAAGAGTAAGATGTTAAGGAGGAGGGAGCAAAACGGTGGCCGAGTAATAGTTTATTTGCAACTAGGTGCAGTGAGATTGGGAAGACAAGTCTGCAGACATCTCTGGTTTGTGGGCTCTGCCCAGAAACATCTCTTTGGGGATGCAGGGAGACAGTGAAAGACTTCTGGACCCCAGGAAGAGGACAAAAGTAGTGGAGAAGTGGCAAGTGGTTGCATTCAGTCTGAGGCTGCTGCAGCTGTAGCTACAACAGCAGTGAGATTGCAGACAGGGAAGGCCTTCCCTGTGGGTTGTTTTGTTTTTTTGGACTTGGGCACTTGGTTGAATTACCTTGGGAGAACTTGGGCAAGAGTAGGGGTGACTTTAAGTGTTGTTCAGGGTCCGGGACTGAGCTACTGGGACAGAACGGAGCTAACATTGTTTGGCTGTGGGCCATGTGCAGCCATTGTTGAACTGCCCTTCAGGCTTTGCCCTCAGGTTCCCAGAGCAAGGCTCCAGCTGGGAGACTTTGGGCAAGTGATACAGGGGCTGGGAGCATCACCAAAGGTCGGGACTGAGTCGCCAGGGAAGAGCAGAGCTTTCAGTGTTTGGCAGTAGGAGGGCTGTCTTGCAGCCTCAGCCCTCTGGGGCATAGAGTGAGGCTATTTTTGGTGCACTGAATAAGCGGGCAGCCACTTCAAGAGAGATCCCAGCAATAAGTGCTTTCCTGGGAAAGATTCTGCTTAGCCAAGGTTAAAGGTTTAAAGTGTCTTTTAAGTGGGCTGAGGAGAGATTCAGGCTTTCAACCATTTGGGGTTTGAGGGCAAAGAAGTCAGCCAAGACCTCTAGTCTCCATTATACAGCTGTATCAGCATTGTAATTATCATCTCATACCCCAGAAGATCACCTGTTGCCCAGACAATATTTAACGAGATATATTTACTGCTTTTTCTTTATTTCAACATTTTCCACCTAGATTTTTCTTTTTTTTCTTTCTTTATTTTTCTAGTTTAAATATAATTTTCCATTGTTGTCCTCATTAATAATAAGAGTTTCATTTTTCCTAGTGTTTCTGCCCCTATTATTTGGTTTTTTTCCTCCCCAAATTTTATTCCATAAGGTTTGCTGTTTGTTTGTTTTGGTTTGATTTATAGTATTTTTGTCTTTCCTCACTATTTGGTGGAGATAAAGTATCATGTCTACTTGGGCTGACAAAGAGCTGCTGACTCAAGGGAACCACCCAAACCACACCCCCAGACTTTGGGGTTTTTTCAGGTTGTGTCAAAGTACCCTAAGTACTCTACCCAAAGTACCCTGCCCACCTTTATTACTCCTGTCTTCCTCCTTCTGTGCCTGCTTTTTGTCAGTATTCCCTTTTACCCACCCCCTATCCTTTCTCTTTTTTCTTTTTTTAAAATCTTTTTTCCCTACTTGCTCTTCAATCTTCTCATTCTTTTGGTCCTGTACAAAAAGGACTCATCAAAACCTTAGGCCAGAGTCACTATAACTTAAAGAGCAAGAGGAAACGAAAGGAAAATTAGGGCGAGGAAATAGATAAAAGAAAACACTCATGAGGAAGAATCAGCAGAAAAATCCTGGCAACATGAAAAACCGGTCCAGAGCAACCCTTCTAAAGGTTGGACCCCAGGTCGCCTCAACTCAAATAGAGCTTCTCCAAAACACAAAGTCAGGAGAAAAGAAAAGAAAAGATCCTTCAAACTGCCAGGAGTAAGCACCAATTGATCTACAGGGACAGATCTATCAGGGTGACTGCAGACTTCTCTAATGAAACTTTTCAAGCCAGAAGACAATGGTCTTCTACCTTTAATCTACTTAAAACAATTTCCTTTAATCTACTTAAAACAATTTCCAGCCCTGAATCCTCCTAAGCTAAGCTTTAAAATCGAGGGAGAAATCAAATCTTTTACTGATATGCAAACATTGAGGAAATTTGTCATAAGACCAGCTCTACAGGAAGTACTTCAACCTGTTCTACACAATGAGCATCACAATGGACCACCAGCAGAGTATGAACCTACAAATTAAAAGACAGAACCTAACTTCCACAATGATGCAAAAGATAAAACTAAACAATGGACTCTCACAAAATAAGATGAATAGAATGCTACCACACTTATCAGTTATCTCAATAAATGTTAATGGCTTGAATTCCCTACTGAAGAGGCATATACTGGATTAAGAAACACAAGCCATCCATTTTCTATCTGTAGGAAATACACCTAGCCTCAAAAGACAAATTAAAACTCAGAGTTAAGGATTGGAAGACAATTTTTCAGGCAAATGGAATTCAGAAGAAAAGAGGATTTGCGATCTTATTTTTAGATACATGTGGATTTAAAGTAACTAAAGTCACAAAAGACAAAGGTGGACACTTCATATTGGTCAAGGGAAAAATACAACAAGAAGACATTTCAATTCTAAATATTTATGCACCCAACTTTAATGCTCCCAGGTACTTGAAACAGACCTTAATTAGTCTGAGCAAAATGATATCCTACAATACCATAATAACAGGGGACTTTAACATTCCTCTTACATAGCTGGACAGATTCTCTAAACAGAAATTAAACAAAGATATAAGGGACTTAAATGAGACCCTAGAACAACGGTGCTTGATAGACATATATAGAACACTCCATCCCAAAGCTAAAGAATATCAGTCCATGGAACATTCTCCAAATTTGGTTATATCCCAGGACACAAAACAAACCTCAACAGAATTAAAAGAATTGAAATTTTACCTTGTATCTTCTCAGACCATGAAGCATTAAATGTGGAACTCAACTCCAACAAAAACGTTCAACCCCACACAAATGCATGGAAATAGAATAGCCTTATGTTGAATGACAGTTGGGTGCAGGAAGAAATAAAACAGGAAATCATTAACTTCCTTGAGCATAACAACAATGAAGACACAAGCTACCAAAACCTGTGGGATACAGCAAAAGCAGTCCTGAGAAGAAAATTTATTGCATTAGATGCCTACATCTGAAAAGCAAAAAGAGAACACATCAACAAATTTATAAGCCGTCTTAGGGAACTGGAAAAAGAAGAACAATCTAAGCCTAAACCCAGCAGGGGAAAAGAAATATCCAAAATTAAATCAGAGATTAATGAAATTGAAAACACAAGAATCATTCAGAAAATTAGTGAAACAAGGAGTTGGGTTTTTTTAAAAAAATGAATAAAATAGATAAACCTTTGGCCAGACTATGGCCAGACTAACTAGAAATAGAAAAGTAAAATCTCTAGCAACCTTAATCAGAAATGATAAAGGGGAAATAGCAACGGATGCCACAGAGATATAAGAGATTATCTCTGAATACTACAAGAAACTCTATGCCCAGAAACTTGACAATGTGAAGGAAATGGATCAATATTTGGAATCACACCCTCTCCCTAGACTTAGCCAGAAAGTAATAGATCTCTTGAAAGACCAATTTCAAGCACTAAGATCAAAGAAACAATAAAAATTCTCCCAACAACAAAAAAAATGCCCTGGTCTGGATGGCTTCACACCAGAATTTTATCAAACTTTCAAAGAAGAGCTTATTCCCATACTGCAGAAATTATTTCAAAACATTGAGGAAGTAGGAATCTTCCCCAACATGTTCTACAAAGCAAACATCCTCCTGATAACCAAAACCCGGAAAAGACCCAACTAAAAAGAACTTCAGACCAATTTCACTAATGAATATGGAAGCAAAAATTCTCAATCCTACCCATTAGATTACAGCTTATCATCAAAAAAAGTCATACATCATGATCAAGAAAAGTAGGTTTCATCCTGGGGATGTGAGGCTGGTTTAACATACACAATTCCATAAACGTTATTCACCATATCAACAGAAGCAAAAACAAAGCCCATATAATCCTCTCAAGAGATGCAGAAAAAGCTTTCAATAAATTTTAGGATCCTTTTCTAATTAAAACACTTAATAATATAGGTATAGGTGGCACATTTCTTAAACTAATCGAAGCCATCTATGACAAACCCACAGCTAACATACTGAATGGAGTAAAACTGAAAGCTTTTCCTCTTAGAACTGGAACCAGACAAGGTTGTCCTCTGTCACCCTTACTATTCAACATAGTGCTGGAAGTTCTAGTCAATATGATCAGACAAGTAAAGAAAATAAAGGGCATCCAAATGGTAGCAGAGGTGGTCAAACTGTCACTCTTTGCTGATGATATGATCTTACATTTAGAGAACCCCAAAGACTCAACCACAAGACTTTTGGAAGTCATCAAAATATACAGTAATGTCTCAGGATATAAAATCAATGTCCACAAGTCAGTAGCCTTTGTATATGCAGTAACAGCCAAGATGAGAGGCTAATTACAGACACAACTGCCTTCACCATAGCTTCAAAGACAATGAAATAGCTAGGAATATACCTAACAAAAGAAGTGAAGGACCTCTATAAAGAAAATTATGAAACCCTAACAAAAGAAATAGCAGAGGATATCAACAATGGAAGAACATACCATGCTCATGGCTATGTCAAAAGGTCTGTACTTCCCAAAGCAATCTATAGATTCAATGCCATCCTTATTAAAATTCCAATAGCCTACTTTCAAGACTTGGAAAAAAATAATTCTTTGTTTTGTATGGAACCAGAAAAAAACCCCATATAGCTAAGGCAGTTCTTAGTAATAGAAATAAAGCCAGGGGCATCAGCCTACCAGACTTTAGTCTGTACCACAAGGCCATAGTGGTCAAGACAGTATGGTACTGGCACAGAAATAGAGACATAGACAATGGGAATCGAACAGAAAACCAGGAAATGAAACTAACATTACAGCCACCTAATCTTCAATAAACCAAACAAGAACTTACGCTGGGCAAAAGATTTTCTATTCAATAAATGGTGGTGGGAGAACTGGATATCCACATGTAAAAGACTGAAACTGGACCTGCACCTTTCTTCGCTCACAAAAATTGATTCAAGATGGATAAAGGACCTAAATTTAAGGCATGAAATGATAAAAATCCTCAAAGAAAGCATAAGAAAAACACTTGAAGATATTGGCCTGAGGAAACACTTTATGAAGAAGCCTTCCGTGGCAATTGCAACAACAACAAAAATAAACAAATGGGAGTTAATTAAACTGAAAAGCTTCTGTACAGCTAAGGAGACAACCAAAGCAAATAGACAACCTACACAATGGGAAAGGATGTTTGCATATTTTGAATCAGACCAAAGCTTAATAACTAGGATCTATAGAGAGCTCAAATTAATCCATATGAAAAAAGCCAACAATCCCATATATCATTGGGCAAGAGAGATGAACAGAACCTTCTCTAAAGAAGACAGATGAATGGCTAGCAAACATATGAAAAAATGCTCATCATCCCTAATTATTAGAGAAATGCAAATTAAAACCACTCTGAGATATCATCTATCCCCAGTGAGAAGGGCCCACATCACAAAATCTCAAAACTACAGGTGCTGGTGTGGATGTGCAGAGAAGGGAACACTTTTACACTGCTGGTGGGACTGCAAACTAATACAACCTTTTTGGAAGGAAGTTTGGAGAACCCTCTAAGAACTCAAGCTAGACCTCCCATTTGATCCTGCAGTCCCATTACTGGGCATCTACCCAGAAGGAATAAAATCCTTTACCATAAGGACACTTACTCTAGACTGTTTAATGCAGCTCAGTTTACAATCACCAAAGTGTGGCAACAGCCTAAATGCCCACCAACCCAGGAATGGATTAACAAGCTGTGGTATATGTATACCATGGAATACTATTCAGCCATTAAAAAATATGTAGACTTTACATCCTTTGAATTAACCTGGATGGAAGTGGAAGATATTATTCTTAGTAAAGCATCACAAGAATGGAGAGCAAGTATCCCATGTACTTAATTTTGATATGAGGACAATTGATGACCTAGTACATGGTGGGGGGTGGGGTAGGAGAGAGCAGAGAGATGGAAGGAGAGATGGGGGTGGGAGAAGGGAAGAACAGAGAGGGAAGGAGGCAGGGGGATGGGGGTCTTGGTGTGTGACACACCTTTTGGTGGCAGGACACAATTATAAGAGGGACTTTACCTAACAAATGCAATCAATGTAACCTGGTATCTTGTACCCTCAATGAATCCCCAACGATAAAAAAATTTTTTTAAAAGAAAAAGAGTAAGATGTTAAAGTTGGTCCTTTTTAGAAAAACTCGGGTGTAAGTCAGTTTAAACTTACAGGAGTCATTCATCTGTTGAGAAAGATTCAGAATGAGTAAGTTAAAGCTAACTAGAGATGAAAGCACATAGCATATGTACCTACATTGGGTCTTCAGGGAGCCATGAAGCTAAAACCCAATTAAAACTTTAGTAGAGAGAAATTTAAAAGTGGTTTCTCCTGGGCAGGAGAAAGATTTGGAGCAGAAAGTGCTCATAGAAAAGCAGGAGGGTGTTGAAGATGTAATTAATACAGTTACCAGCTGGGAGTGGGAATCAGTGCAAGGAGATGCCCTGTGAGGGACCTAGCTTAGGGTCTGAAAGCCAGGCTATCTAGAGCTTGGCTCCACTCAGGAAGCTGGAAGCATCTGCATGATGAGCCTAATGACGAGGTGACCTGGTCCTGCCAGAATGAGTAAAGGGATTTTTCCCCCTTACTGCTTGGGTAATAGCTTCCTTTTTGTTCATGTATTTGTCTTATTGCTATCTAAATATGTCCAGGTTTTCTTTCCCCTGTCTATGCCAAGATTGCCTACTCTCATATAATGTTATCATCTAATTGATACTCCCAACCTCTACCCCAAGATGTAGAACCCTATCTCCAGCTTGGACAAAGGACTTCATCATGCTTATGTCCCATTGTCACCACAGAGTTGAAATGTGTCCAAAATAGAGTTTGTTGATTCTCTGTCACTCAGGCGTATCTCTCCAGTATCATGTTTTCTTTTCAATCTCACCTTCATCAATGTTGTTCAGAGCTGCAAGGTAGTGTGGCATCACAGGAAAAGCATGTGGCATCAGTATTCATGAGACTTAGGTTTGAGTACTGCTTCTGCCACTTCCTAGCTGGTAACTGTGGTGAGCATGTCACTGATGTGTGTGAACCTCGGTTCCCTTATCTCTAAAGTTGGGATGAGCATCCCTTGTACCTCACTGGCCTGTTGGAGAATTTTAAACATGGTAATGCCACAGGGTCACTGACAAGCTACTTACTGTTAGTTTGAGCTCACTGAGCACAGTGCTCGGCATGTTCAGGGTTACTCCCTTTCCTAATTGTGCCCACTTCAGCCACACCTTCTTTTTTTCTTTTTTTCTTTCTTTTTTTTCTTTTTTTTTTTTGCAGTTTGGCCGGGGCTGGATTCGAACGCACCACCTCCTGTATATGGGGCCTGTGCCCTACTCCTTTGAGCTATAGGTGCTGCCTGAGCCATACCTTCTTTACTGGTTCCTTCCCATCAGTAGTTAACCATGTCCTCTCTTTTTTTTTTTTTTTTATTACAGATAAAAATATGCACCATAGATGTGGCCCACCCCATCACCCTCCCTCCACCCAAACCTCCCCCCTCCCTTCCCCTTCCTCGGTCCTTTCCTCATAGTCTTGTGGTATAGTTGGGTTATAGCCTTCATGTGAAAGCTATAGTTCAGCTTCATAGTAGGGCTGAGTACATTGGATACTTTTTCTTCCATTCCTGG
>CAUYPK010030565.1:0-105489 GCA_963574355.1 Loris lydekkerianus
ACTCCTGGGGGACAGGCCTCCATACCTCAGAGTGAGAGTGGAGGGGAGTGCTGGGAGCTCAGAGTTGCAGATAGAGAATATATACAGTTTTATGCCTGGCAGTAGAATGCCGTGGCACCCTAGTAGGGGAGGTAGGTTCAGTTTTTAGAGGGTCTCTCCCGTGGAGTGGAGTGGGAGGACCTTTGAACTCTGCCCATTTGTTTGTGGGGCACTCCGAGCTATTCTAAGGGGGGAGGGGACTCCCATCCACTTGGTGATGGATTTTGTACCTTTTGTTTGTATCCTTGGGGTTGCAGCTTGCCTCAGCAGGGTTGATGTGCATTCTTCAACCTTCTCTCTTGGTGCAGCTCTAATCTTCCAGGTTACTTGCTAAATTTCTGTCCTTTAACTCTCCTTCTGGATGGGAGCCTCTGTGGAAAGCTGGCTTCAGTCAGCCATCTTGTCTCCACCCCCCATTTTATAGTTTTAAAAGGACTTTCAGGTTCATGATTTTATCCTCATAGCAATTCTCAGAGCTACTGATTTTATTCCCATTTTGTAGATGTTAATATTTATTGATATGTATCACTAGTATAATAATTGCCTTATATTATTAATTAGCTGTGTTCCAAAAATTGTGCTAAAAGCTTAGATTGCATTATCACATTTAATCCTCACAATTCTGAGTGGTAAGTAATGCTACATTCCCCTCTTTTGCAAAAAAAGAAACTGAGACACTGAGAAAGTCCCGTACATACTCGAGTATAAGCCGAGTTTTTTCGGCACAAAATTTGTGCCGAAAAACCCGAACGTGGCACAAATTCTGTGCCGAAAAAACTCGGCTTATACTCAAGTATATATGGTAAGTCAATTACACAGGATCATACCTTGGGTTGCACTGACTAGCTCCAGAGTCCACCCTGTTGTCACCTGACCCAGGGTGCTTTACTGGGAGTGACAAAGGGAAGCACGGTGGTTAAGAGCCATTTTAGAGGTTACAGGGTTAGTAAATGCAGATCTGGGCCTCAATCAATGATCCCTTGCTCGACTTTATGTTGCCCCTACTACCTTCTGCCTCCAGGTGTACTTGGAAGAACAAAATGGTAAATAACAGCTCCCATTAGTGATGCATAAGGTAATATTGAGCATAAGATATGACCTTTGAACATCCATGAAATCCTCTGTCCTTGTCCCTCACTTCTACTACAGCTGAGTGCTGCCTGCTTTGAGACAGCCACTTCTATTTCACCCTCTAACTAATCCCCTCCCTGGGTTGTACCGGTCTTCATGGTTAATAATTTTAGCTGAATTGTCATATCTAATCCCTTGACCTTTCTACAGCCCACTTCATGAGCCTTGCCAAGTGTAATCCCAGATGTTGGTCATTCTTGAAGGCTTTCAAAATTTCTAAGATGTGTAAACTTAACTAATTTCTGAGCTGTCTTATTTCCCCTAAGATCATGACCACTGGGGTGCTCCAAGTGGTGTACAATTGGCTTCAGAAATGTCTTCCTAATTAGGCTCCTTTCCTTCCTCCTCATTGCCTAATCCATGTGCCCCCATGATACAACAGCCTTCTTTATACAACAGCCTTCTTTTTGTCACATCCCTGCTCAAAAATCTTCTGTGACTCCCAGCTGCATAAGAAACGATTCTAACCTCCTTGTTACATGTTGATTCAGGTTAGATCCCTGCACTTTCTCCCCCTGTGCCTCTATTTAGGTTCTTACCTCTGTCTACAGTGTCATTTCCCTATGTTTAAGTCTAACCATGATTTTTTAAGGCTTAGTTCAAAAATGTCAACCCTCCATCAATTCTTTCCAAAACACTCTTCTTAGAATGCTTTCTTCTTAATGATATCCCCAAACATGTGATTTGCACTAATGACAGTATGTGCTAGCAATGGTGCTGGTTAGAATTATTTTTATGAATCAGAGTCACATATGTCTCTATGGCCCCACTTGATGCAAAGTACCTGAAGGGATTGGATACCACTCATTTTTGTCTTTGTTTTCACTTATAAATCAACGCTTTATGCATTATAGAACCTGAAAATGTAGACTGTAAGTGAGACTTAAGAATTAGAACATGGGTAGGTAAAATGTTAGCTGATGACCATGAACATTACAGGTCCCAGCAGATGCAGATTGCATTCTCTGAACCTGACATTGATCCCAGGTCACTGCCTCCCTCCTTGTTGCCACACCAGCTCCTGCTGCCTCTCACTGACTTCTGGCTACTATTCGATCAATCAGTTGATGCTGGCGGCTCCTGACATTGGCAATTGACAGGCAGCATTTTAATCACCAAGCTGGCCAGTACTCCAGTGGACTCTCACTGTTTTCTCTGGTGGATGAGCTCTGGGTGAACAGTGCTAACGCATCAAGAAGGGACAAGGGGCCAACTGGAAGTGTTGAAAGTCTCTTCTCTCCTTCTGAAATTCAAAATAGGATAATGTGGATGGCATGCTAAATAAAGTATATAGTCTCTTTAATCTGATTTTAGCAGGAAGAAAACTGGTGATCTTATAACTTAATCATCTCTCTCTTTCTTTTTTTTTTTTTTTTTTTTTCCCAAGACAGAGTCATACTCCATCACCCTCAGTAGAGTATTGTGACATCAGAGCTCACAGCAACCTCAAACTCTTGGGTTCAAGCAATCTTCTTGCCTCAGCTTCCCAAGTGGATGAGACTATAGGCCTGCTCCATTACACCCAACTAATTTTTCTATTTTTAGTAGAGACAGGGTCTTGCTCTTACTCAGGTTGGTCTCAAACTCCTGAGCTCAAGCAACCCACCTGCCTCGGCCTCCCAGAGTGCTGGGATTACAGGTGTGAGCCACTATGCCCAGCCCCAATCATCTCATTTTTAAAATGTAGAAACCTTAATTGTACCACGGTTTTCCAAATATTTAAATTTAAATTTAGAAATATGCAAAATGAGGTACTAACAAAACAAGAGACTATAACAGTCAGGATCTAGTCAAGAAAATAGAGCCTGGACCAGCTATAGAAGCAGTGAGTCTCAAAGGTTTCAGAATAGTCTAAAAGCCAACTAGAGAATGTCCAGACATTATCAACAGCTAAAAACATCTATCATCCCAAGGGCTAGAAGGATGAAGGAAGACAATGGTGTTAACAGAGCCCAGGAGTTGGGGTTACCAAAACAGAGCTGGACCCATGGCAAAATTTGGGACTACAGAGGTAGGGGTTGTCTGACGACAGCTAGAATTGTACAGGAGATGCAGCCATAGATGGAGACAATTTCCTCAACACAGAAGGGAAGAAATACCCTGGCTTTTCTGACTCCTCCCTCTAACCTCTTACCAGCACCTCCTAGTGAGCGAAACCGAGAAACACCCTTTGCAGGGTTCACCCCCACTCCAAACTGTCACATAAAACAGAACAAAGGGCAGGAAACAAAGAAAGGACAGGGAAAGGAACTGACACAAAGGGGATCAGGAGTGGCTCAGGGAATTTTCAATGCAGTTCTATTCTATTCTATCTACTCAACAGTTCTTGAGTTTGCTTTCTGCACCAAGCTCAGTGTCAGGCCCTAGCACAAGAGACTCTGACTGTGAACATAGACTCTGCTCATCCTAGAGGGGTTTGAAGTTCTGGGGGGTAGACAGAAAGAAACAATCATCAGTAAGGGACATGTGAGGTGGAACCATAAAGGTAAGTAAAGATTTAACAGGAATGAAGACCTCCTAACCATAGGAAACAGCATGAAAGCAAAGGCACAGATGCCTAAAACTATATGAAGAATGAAGGAAAGAAGTCATCCCAAGCAGGTAGCGAATGAGACAGGACTGGGAACAGCTGGAAATAAATGGGAAGGTTAGGCAGGGCGAACAAATACAAGGCCACGAATGTAATTGAGTTTTGACACCAGCATGCAAGATGATTCCTGACTTAATAATCTGTTGACTTTATGATGGTGTGAAGGTGATGCACATTCAGTAGAGCATCAATAAACTTCAAGAGATTCAACACTTGATAGTAAAATGGGCTTTGTGTTTGATGATTTTGCCCAACTGTAGGCTAATGCAAGTGTTCTGAGCACATTTGAGGTAAGCTGGCTAAGCTATGAGGTTCAATAGGTAAGATGTACTCAGTGCATTTTCAACTTAATAATATTTTAATCTTACAATGTGTTTATTGAGATAAAGCTCCATTATAAATTGAAGAGTGGTGAAAATCTCTTTGAGTCTTGTTGAATGAAGAAGTTTATTTTAAAAAATTAAAAGTCAGAAAAAGAACTATACAAGAGCACTTTATTCTGGTTTATTATTTCTAATTTATTCTGGTTATTAGGTGTCTATTACTTCTTTTTCTAAATTTTAAATGAATTTCCTCCAACATACATAATAGTTGGAAAAAATCATCATGAACGTTAATGTTACCATCGCCTAGATTCTACCTGGGCATTTACTACCTTTGTTTCATCACATATCTAGCCATTTCTCCCTCCATCCATCAAACCATCTTATTTTTTATTGACACATAATAATTTTACATATTTTTCAGGTCCATGTGACATTATGATACATGCATACAACATATAGTGATCAAATCAGGGTAATTGGGATATCTAATACCTCAAACATTTATTATTTCTTTTCTTGAATCATTCCAAATCTCTTTGATGCATTTCACAATAAGTTGCAGACATTAGTACAGTTTACTTCTAAACATTTCACTATGCATTCAGTTAACTAGGGTTCAATATTTGTTTACAAGTTTTTAGGTAAATTTTACATAAAATGAAATACACAAACCTCAAATGTACCTTTCAATGCTTTTTGACAAATGCATGCTCCTAAACCCCTTGCAAGACTTGAAATGTTTCCATCACCCCAGAAAATCCTTTATATCCTTCCCAGTCACACATCCCAAAGGTAAACACCGTTCTGATATTTTTCTACCAAAGCTAGTATGTTCTAGACTTCATTTAAATGGAATAATCTAGTATGCACTCCTTTGCAAAAGTACATGCTCTTCATTCAGCATAATGATTTTGAGATTCATTCTTGTTCTGAATATATTCGTGTTACTTCTTTTGTATAGCTTAGTAATATTCTATTGAATGAACATGCCAGTCTGTTTAGCTAATGCCTTATTAGTGAACATCTGGACTGTTTTCAGTTTTTGCTACTGTGAATAAAGCTACTATTAATATTCTTACGTAAGTATTTTTGTGAACTTTTAATTTCTCTCCTAAGAGCAAGATTACTGGGTCATGGAGTATCTGTGATAACCATATTTACCTCACAAGATTGCTGTCAGAATTCAATAGGATTATGTATAGGAAACACTTAGCATAGTTCTGGCACAGAAAAATTAATTATGATGATACGCAGTCATCAGCAACGTTTATCATATGCATTTTCCTGATAATAACAATATATGATGATTATATAGGATGGTTCTTTACTTTTTCATATTTCTGAGTACTTTAAGATTACTCTTGTTCATATCACCCTGTTTCACAAGCAGAGAAATTACACACAGCCACAATTCAATTTGCCCACTCATAGGCAGAATGCAAACATCAAAGAAACAAGGCTTCTTGTTTATGGCCTATCTGGTCTTTCTTTTAAAAGATAGAAGAATTGTTCCCAAAAAGTTTTCCACCACTAATAGGAAGGTATCTCCCATCACTTTTATGCACAGAAGGTTCTAGCACGTTGAATTGTAGCAGTAGGCAGCAATAGGAAGAGGAAGTGTTCTGGAATCACCTCCCCAACTCACATTCTACTCTGTCACTGGAAAATGCATCATCTTGGAAAAGTTAGTTTAGCTTTTCTGAATCTCGGCTGCTCCACCAGCAAAATGGCTGGAACAACATCCACCACATAGGATTATTATGCAAATTAGAAATAATGAACTAAGAGCCAGGCACATGGTAAGACTCAATCAATGGCTCTTCCCAGTGTGGAAGAGGCAGATGGGAATGAGCGAAAGTCTTTACCTTTGCTACAAATAATCCATCACACAAATGAACTCATGAGTGATGTCAGGTCAGCAGTGAAAAGGAATATAAAACTTACCAAAAGCATATTAGAAAAATTATGGTCATTTATTATTCTTTTCTTGTTTCTCTTATAAAGAAATTCACCTTCATTTCATCTTTATCCTTTTTTCAAAATTAAATACAAAATATATGTAACAATATTCATTTATTCGGCAGACAATGAATGAAGCCCTCCCCTCTCCCAGGGCCCATGCTAGGCATAGGGAAGACCCAGATGAAAGAGTGATGACTACTTAGTCTACTGGGGGAGTCAGAACCATAAACAAATAATCACAAGTAAATTCCCTCTCCATTGTGGTGTAAGGTAATGTGAGCAATTCTGATACTACATCTAAGAAAGGCTTCCTAACTTGCCTGATAAACCAAAGAGCTGAAGTTAACGTGCCTGCTCTCCTTAGTCAACCCATTGGAACATGGCAGGAGAAGTGACATTTAAATGTCTGCATGAGGGGATGGGGGACCTGCAGCCTTCTGATTTCAAGATGGTTCTTTTTTTTTTTTTTTAGCACCAAAGGAGGCAAGAAAAGCTTCATCTTTCTCCGCTGCACCCCTTTCAATAAATGGATTTGTTCTGTAAAATTTGGATTAATTCAAAGGCCTCATGTAAGGACCCAGAGGCCGCATTAGCAACTACACTAAAGTAGACTTCCCCAACAATAAGGAACACAAGCAAATCTTGGCCTCTATATTTACATGTGAGGCATACTTGAGAGGAGAGCATGATCCAAAGAGAGAAATCAGATAGAATGGGGGAAGTGTAAGGACACAGAGGAGGAGGAAAGTAAGGAAAAAGAAGAAAAAGAGAAGGGAAGAAACATGGGCTATGAGACCCACAGAAGAATAAACTCTGCCTGGGGAATTGGGGGAGCCATTATGAACAAAGGAACATTTGAGCTGGAATTGGAAGGTTGAGTATGAGTTTGAGAAAGAAAAGATATTCCAGAGTAACTGGGCATATAAAAATGAATGTTCAGGAGGTGAAAATGTTTGAGGTGGCCGGAATATAAACAAGGGTGGGGAGTAGTGTCAGAAAAAATGAATAGAAATTAGGACCAGATGGCAAAAAGCCTTAGATGCCAAGATGAGCTTTTGGTCCTTTTCTTGCAGGCAGCAGAGAGCCACAGAAGGATTTTTAGCTATGGGTGACATCATTAAATTCACGTAAATATAAATATTCCTGTTGCAGCAAAGAGGTGTGGTAGATGGTGTAACATGCTATCTGGATCCGACTTCACCAATGAAGTATTTAGGTCAAAGTTGCCAGAAAAGCTGTCAGCCCCTTTTAGGGACTGACACAGTTGCAGGAATAACCCCCCTTGACCAAGATCATGCCCCTTCCTGAGGTGGCTACTGCTGGGCACCGGACTGACCTACTTAGGAATAAAAGCCCAGCCCATCACCCCAACTCAGAAGAGCTCTGTGGGGTTATCACCTCACCCTCTCACTCCCTGGGGTCCCCACCAAGCTACATCCCAGCCAGCTTCTTCCTCTGCCCAATCCTGACTCCTTCCATTCCCATCCTTTTCCAGATGTTGATCCCAAGAGCACTCCCTAATAAACCCTAGCACATTAGCCAGTGTCTCAGTCTGCATCCCAGGAAACCTAACCTGGGACAGTGGAGCAGATTGAAAAGGAAAGAGGGAAAGGCAGGAGGTGGGTTGGTGCTGGGCTGGGACTGTACCTGCTGGACTTCCCACAACACTCCCTGTCCAGGTGGAGACCATGTCCTGCTGCACGTTTCCTGCCACCATGATTTTCCTAACTCCTGAGCTAATCCCCTGGCTCCTGGGATTATCAACATGCTCCAGTGACTAAATTAAATTTTCATCACTTTTGGAAAGCAGAAAAGAGAGAGTGCTCCATAGATAACTAAAATGCAAGAGGAGGAAAGCAGCGGCACTGCCACAGGACAGCACAGAATGGGACACAGGACGGACTGACCCTGCCCGAAATGAGGGGAAATGAAATCAAACAACAGGTCAGCTGCTGGGAAAATTATCCTCTTTCCTGAAAACAAATTGTTCAAGAGAGAATCCCTTTCCAATAATTTAATAGACACTTCCCAAGCTTTTTAATCCATGCATATGGCTATTTTTTTTTTTTAAACAGGACCAGAATGAAGCGAAATGTGTGTGTTGGTTTTTTTCCCACTTGATATTATTTCCTTTGCATTTCCCATGTTAGGAAGAGAGAGATCCTTTTGATTCAACGGGGGCTTCTGGAGTCAGTTTGTACACTTAGGTTTTTACTGAAAATATAAGTTAATTGATAGAAGAAAAGCTGGGAGCATGCTGACACATAAGAAGCTGGCAACTGATCAAATGTCCTTCCATGAAATATATGGTCAACAGATATTCACTCTCGGCTCTCCACACACATCCGACCCTCCTTAGTTACAGGAGTTCAGTTTGATTATTATACTAAATATGGTAGATATAAATAATATTCATAAAATACATGTAGCATATAAAGAATTGCATGAAATGAACACCTTGGTTCTCTCTTCTTTTTAAAAAGACATGATTGTTACCTTGAGACCTAAGGGTGTCCCAATCTCATTTCAAAGCTTCTCTCCCTTCAAAATTGCAATCCCTCTTTCAAGTTTCATGTTTATTTCCTTACTTAACTTGACAGTTGTATACATGTTTGTATCTTTAAACCATACACATGGACATACATTGAGCTTTATACAAATGGAATCATACTGTATGTATTCTTCTGTGGCTTTTTTTTTTTTTTTTCATTCAATGGTATCACCCTGAGATTAGCCTACGTGCATTTAATTAAAGATAAGTTTATTTTTTCAGCTCTGATACATAAACACCATGGCCTCTGATGTTCATAAAACCTGCAGGTAGTCAGGAGTCAATAGCCTCCCTAACTCTTCCCAAGAGAAAAGACACATTTGTAAAACAGTGTCACGGTTTCCATAGTGTAATGGTCCTGCTGGAAAATACTGTTTTTTTTCCATTCCTCTCACCACCCACCTCCCACAGGGACACCAGGCACTGCTGCCAACATCAGCGTGGAAAAATGTGTCCAGTGAAACATCTCTCGGCGTGCCAGGCATTCAGTGCCCTACGCATCTGGGGTGGGGGACAGGTTCAGCATGCCAGCCCTCTCCTCTCTGCTCTGCCAAGTGGTCCTGTCCCAGCTCTACAGCCAGCCGAGGGTAGCTAGCAACCGCCACCTCCCCTCATCCAAACCTGCCTGTACATCATTGCCCTGGGCTGGACATCTGACTGTGACATTCTCAGTTCACACGGGAGAAAGAATGGTCTAGGGGAAACCACTATCCTCTGATATTCTGCTTCTACCCTTCTTTCTCTTGCCATTTTGTTCTTGAGCCAAATTTTCCATGCCTAAAAGGCAACCCCACATGGAAGAAAGTTCATATCAAGAGCCATTTCCTCCTCGTAGCAGCCAGACAGAAGGAGAGTCTGTTCTGCTGGCCTCCCACATCCACTGCTACGCCGCTGGGGATTCCCCTCTCTGAAAGAGAGAATTAGCCCCTCGGCCAGGCTGGCTGGCCAGCCACGGAGCACTCTAGACTCCAAATGTCAAAGATTTCCATCAAAGAGCATACTGGCCTGTCTGGAAAGGCATAATAAGAAAACCATGGACTTTCCAGAGAACCTACTTCCCCAGTCTCAGGGAGGATACTTTAGTTCTGTGTCGGGCGTTCTTTCTTCCCACGTGATTTCCCTGGGAACTCTGTGCCTTATCTCTAAAGGCTTCCCTGACCATTCCCACAGCCTAGAGCAAGTGACTCATCCCTTCTCTGAGCCCCTCACTTGCTCCATGGAGAACACCCTTAATATATTATTACCTTTATTTATTTGTCCAGTTTTTATCCTATCAGGCTATGGAATCCTTTTAGGGTAGGAGAGTGTCAGAATCACCTCTATATCCCCAACGTGGGCCAAGGCCTGGCACAGAGAAGGCACCCAGGGAATCTATGAAGGTTGTCCAGAATTTCCCACTCCTTCTGCCACAGGTGACCTGGAAGGCCAGCCAGGGTGCCAGGCAAATACCTTGCAGCCAGGGTAAAAGCCCAAAGAGGGTGACAAGGGTGAATATCTTTCTGTGGGAAAGCAGATGAAGAACATGAGAGAAATCCTAGGCCAAGTCCCGAGACAAAGATAAGAATCCAAACAGGAGACACCAAGCACTCCAATAGAGTCTGAAGTTAGAGTGGGAGGACTTGCGGAGAGACAGAGCCAAAAAGTAATTTGGATACTACAGCAGAGCACAGAGGAACAAGAACAAACTAGGAAGACTTAGAGCCATGAGTCAGCCACACTTCAAGAGGGTTAAGGCAAATAGGCTATAAGTAAATTGTGAATGGCCTTGAACACCATGCTGGAGGGGGTTTGGCATGATTCTGTGAGGTCAGCTGGCTTCCCCCAAATGAAGGCTGTCATGATGCAAGCCTGCTTGAGAAGAACAACGTCACTTCTCATGTCAATAGGAATTGAACTTGAATTCTGTCTCTGACTCTTGTACCAGAGAAGGCATCTATGTGGCACAAAAGGTCTTGGCACAATGTTGGATTAAGCACATAAACTTTAATCACCCTGGCAGCTTTCTAGCAATGAATGATTGAGTCAGGCCCAGTGACAGCCTCCTTGTCCCCAGATGGTACATTTTCTCTGAAATTTTCCATTGTCTTCATAAGGACAGGAAGTTTTCCTCACAGAGTTCATTGTCAACAAAGCTAGAAGGCCTGTCTTTTCTAGGAATAACCAGATATAACGTCTGCAGCTTCCTTGCTGACAGTTTGCTAAGGGTTTCGCGGTACATTGAAAGTATCCATCTTCCCAGCCTGCCAGATCCTGACATTGAGCAGAGCAGGAGCCCAGAGCTTCTGACACAATGTCCACAGGGATTTGGAGCCAAGAGGGCTTTGCCTGGACAATTTCTGAGAAACCTGAATGCTGTATGGAGATTATCCCAAACTGAGATCATCCTGGCCAGAAATGCCTGGTTCTTGTATCCTTAAATCTAAAGATACCAAATTTGCTAAAAATTCCTAAACCACAAAACCTGGCCATCAACCTTACTTTATAAAGTCAGTGTTGATTAAAACAGAAGGAAAAATGCAAGTCGAGCACTTTGGCCTTAAAAGTCATCTAGGCCAGGCCGGGCATGGTGGCTCACACCTGTAATCCTAGCACCCTGGGAGGCCGAGGCAGGTGGACTGGTTGAGCTCACAAGTTCATGAGCAGCTTGAGCAAAAAAGTAAGACCCTGTCTCTACTAAAATTCGAAAAAAACTGAGGCAAAAAGATCACTTGGGCCCAAGAGTTGAAGGTTGCTGTGAGCTATAATGACACCACAGCACTCTACTCAGGGCAACAGCTTGAGACACTGTCTCAAAAAAAAAAAAGAAAAAGAAAAAAAATAGTCATCTAGACCAATATCTTACTATAGCAGATAAGAAAACCAAAGTCCAAAGTGGGGAGTAAACTTAGCAAGTGTCACAAGTCTGGAGAGAGGAGGAAGTAGGAAACAAAATTATGTCTTCCTACCTCAAACATCATGTCTCACTGATTCAAGTGTGGTTTGGTTTGGTTTGGTTTTAATGACAGAATAAGAATAAAGAATAATGGAATGGGAACAATTCAAAGGGGGAAAAGAAACCTTTCAAACAGCTGAGACAAATCAGAGAATGCCAAGGCCTTAGTGAATTAATTACATATATTTTATGAAAATAGGAAATGCAGGTGACCAGGCAGGGGTGTGACCCGAGCTCTCAGCCCATCTGGATGGCTAATGTGGAAAGCATGGAATGTTGAAATAATTAGGTTTGCCAAACTGAAGGGAGGTGGGAGAAGGAAAGATGTGGTTTGGGATGGGCCCAAAATGGGGCGCTCCAAACAGGAATATTGTAGGTGGGGATGAGTGGAGCCCTCCTCTCTCTGTACTTGACTTGCAGAGAATCTGCACAAATGCCCAGAACACATGCATACCCTTCCAGAGCCCCAGTTTCCTGGAGATGAGATGAGAAGACCCACTTCCTAGGGCACAGCACAGGCAGCTTCAGAATCCCCGGGTAAACCACAGCCTATTGAAATGTAAGAACATTGTTACTCCAGTGTTTGTGGGACCAGGGAGGTTTGCTGGAGAGTCTGTGATTTTCTGTACCCGCTTTTTGTAACAAATGACAAAAACATTCCACAGAGGAGTAGCAGAAAATTATCTTTAAGAGGGAATAGAGAGAGGTATTTAACAACCTATCAAAACAGCCCATACATCTTGCTGCCTGCCAGAGCGGTAACCAAACCATACATTTAAATGGCAAATCCTGAAAAAAATATGCAGGTTTTTTAATATGACATTCCAATGTACCATATATCTTCTAAGCATGTTCTCATCTCAGATGATTTTTAGACACGAGATACTAAATGCTGCTGCTAATCTGAACTGCTTCATTGTTCCCGAAGATGCTACCTGGGAGGGCCACCAAGCCAGGAACCAGGAGAGCTGAGTTCTGTTCTCTGCTCCGTCTTTACCAATTGGTCTCAGGTGCGTCCTTCCCTTCTCTGGTGTCCAATGTCTCATCTCTAAAATGAAGGTTTGACCCTAGGTCAGGAGTCCTCAAACTTTTTAAACAGGGGGCCAGTTCACTGTCCCTCAGACCGTTGGAGGGCCGGACTATAGTTTAGGAAAAAAAAACTATGAACAAATTCCTATGCACACTGCACATATCTTATTTTGAAGTAAAAAAACAAAATGGGAACAAATACAATCACACCGCCGCATGTGGCCCTTGGGCCGTATTTGAGGACCCCTGGCCTAGGTGTTATCTCTGGTCCCTGCTGTCTTCAGTTCTGAGTTTCTTGTTCTAGCTTTTGAGTTCGGCTTGTGGGCTCCCTAACACCAATGTGAGAACTCTCATGTGATGGGGTGGCTGGACCACACAGGGGCAACACTGAGCGGCAGGTTCTTGGGGACCCTTCTCTTCTTCAGGCCATTCCAGGAGAAGATAAAAAGACAGCAGGCCAGGCATGTCAGTCCAGGACATTTTCCTTTTGTCATTCACTGTCCTTCTTCACTTGCCTTTCTGCACCATCTTAAACCCACATGGCGCTTCAAACTTCAAACTGCCAGTGCCCTTGATGCCAATCATTGACTGCCCCCTCCAAACCAGGATGTAGGATGACACTTCCACATGACACTTGAAACACAGTACTGACTAAAAGTGCAGCTGTCACCTGCAGACATCAGAGAGGATCCAGGAACCAGTGCTCACCTCTAATAATCAGAACATGTGAAAGACCAGGGAGGTTGGCTGGAGATTCTATGATTTTAGAATAGCCCTAAGAGAGAATTAGAACCAACTATTTACAGGAAGAAAGATTTAACACAACACACATCAGCCTATTTTGTGCTCTTCCTAAATGGTGTCAACTCAATAAAACTTTTTGGCTCTGAAATATTTTCTTAAAGTATAATACCTCTAACAATGCCCTGTGTGTATATATATTTTTTATAGGCTCTACGTGTTGTTATATGCTTCCAGCCAAGAAGAGCTATGAAGCTGCATCAAAGAAAACTCTACCCCTGCCCTTGAATTGAGGGTGCTTTAAACCACGAGTACTGTACTTACTGTGGACTCTATTTATGCATGTGTGTGTGTATGTGTTTGCACATGTGTTTGTTTTAACCCATAATGGAATGAAAAACCTGACACCAGTGCTGGATTTTCTGGAATTTATTATTACTTATTAGATGTTAAATGGCAATTAAATTGCAAATTTCATGGCACTTTAAGACCTCATCAAGGAAATGGATGAGGAAACTGAGAGTGAAGATTAGCAGGTCTTCAGTGGGGCCTTAGCCAGACTGTCCCTCCTCTGGATTTGATGAAATTCCTGCCCTCTTCCCAGGGCTTGACCGCCTCCATCAGCTGAGGTCACTCATCTTTGCTCCATGGAAGTGATCTGCTTGGACCTGCTCCTACAAGCTAGAACTTGGCCAGGGTGAGTTTAGATGCAGAAAATACAGAGCATTATATTGCCTTGGCCACATTTCTGCCAGATGTCCAGAACTTTAACCTAACTTATAACCCTGCCAGATGGCCCAACTATCGGGACTCCTTACATTTCCTATGGCTCAGGCAAGATCTTGCCCTAACTTCCCATCCAGGGCATCTCTGGGACTCTCAACGAGGCTCTCAGAGGCTCTATCCTGCCACCATCCCCTAGGAACTTTTCCCTCCCCATGGCATGGCGCCCCTCCTTCCATAGTTAAATTTATGCTTATAACTCAGGGGGGGTTTTGTTTTGTTTTTTGTTTTCTTGAGACAGAGGGTTCCTCTGTCACCCTCGGTAGAGTGCCGTGGCGTCATATCTCATAGCAATCTCAAACTCTTGGGCTCAAGTGATCCTCTTGCTTCAACCTCCTGAGTAGCTGGGACTACAGGCACCTGGCACAAAACTGGCTATTTTTAGAGACAGGGTCTCACTCTTGTTCAGGCTGGTCTCGAACTTCTGAGCTCAGGTAATCTACCCACCTTGGACTCCCAGAGTGTATAACTCAGGTTTTTAAATGCTTGTCCTTTTGACTTACATGGACATAATCACTGATAACCTGATAAAATATTTGATTGGGAAAAAGATAGCAAGTAGTCAGGTAGAGTTTGGTGGGAGATTTCTGATGCTGCGTGACACTTTTGACATCTTAAGTGATCCTGCAGCCTGATGTTTAACTCTTGCAATCCTAATGACTGAGCAAGAATGGTTGGACTGGGAAAGCCGTAACTGGAAGCATGTGGTTGGTGACTTCATAGAACACAAGGAGAAGAGAAGAGCCCTGGAATCACATTTGGACAGGGACCATGCCACAGAGACCCCCATTCCATGCAGATTCACTTAAGGGTCTCATTTCTACAAGCTATGCCCTCGTGAGAAATGCCTTAGATTTGGCAATGGTGATATGCTATTTCCCAACACTGAATAGCAGTTAGATGTGAGAGGATGCTCATTTAATGTTACTGATAAGAGTGAAAAAAAAAAAAAAAAAAACCAGAAATAAACTAAAATCTGATAGTAGATTTGTTACCAAAAGTTTGGTAAACCTACACAGTGGAACACTACAAAAATTATGAGGTAGATACATTTTCATTTACATAGGAAAATATTGTTTTCATTTTGCTTATATGTATTTTCTAATTTAAAAGATGAATATACAGTAGAACCTCTGTAAGTTGACCACTCAAGGGACTGAAACAAACTGGTCAACATATGGTCAACATAAGAAACTAGGCCTACTATACTGATACATATGTGATATATGACAGGTCTACAAAAATTAAGTCAACTTAAGGAGGTGGTCAACTATGGAGGGTCTACTATATGTTCTTTGTACAATATTTTGAGGTTAAAATAAATAAAGAAGGGTTGATTAACCGTCATGATATTTAAACCCTCCTCTGACACTGAGAATCTATAAAAGTGGTTACCCAAAATTGTAAATGACTATCTTAAAGCACCATCTTAAACCCCCACACGTGGCACTTCAAATTGCCAATGCCCTCTATGCCAATCATGGACTGCCTCCTCCAAATGAGGATGTAGGATGACACACTTCCATATGACACTTGAAACACAGTACTGACTAAAACTGCAGCTGTCACTTGCAGACATAAGAGAAGGTCCCTTGTCACTTGGCCAACCTTCAACCTGGAGGTTCTTTTGTAACCCCTGGATATATCACCAGCAGTAGCCAGAAAGCTAGTCCCTAGGACATGGAGTCATATGGTAAGTCCCCAGTACCAGCAGGAATGGTGACAGGCACAGCAGCAGTCCTGGAGTAGCACCTGCAGAAGGACAGCACGGCTGAAATAACACGAGCGCTCTGCGAAAAATAAACAGGATGAGGCGCTGTGTGGCTCGGGTGAACTCTACAGTTTGTTTTCTTTTTGTTGTATTCACCCTTTCACAAAACAAGGACTTGCCTTTGGGTCTCACAAGCTCAGCAATCCTGTTATTTTGAGTTGTTCAGTGGCATTGCAGAAGACGGAAAAACTCTAGTTAATTCTACATTTAAACACACCACCCATTCAAGCAGCATAAACACTATTATTCTGAGCCGCCAGATGAGATTTATAGATATGTATGGAGAGGACAACTTGAAAACTAGCAAGCAGAAGTAGAACATTATAATCAAGATAATAAATGTTGTTGACAAAATGGGCCAATAATTGTCTTTCTAAATGAATTTGTGGAAGAATAAATACATCTAACTACAGGCTGATAGTCTCAAATATCAGGTCAAGAGGAAGTCAGTGCCAAACACTAATCTTCACACCTCACAGGGATGTTGAGGATTTAGTTTTTGAGAAGATAATTGACTCAAAAATCCTTTGTACCCTTTATGAAGAGTTGTTATTGTTGGTATGAGTAATGGTAAAGAAAAACAAAGTTATTCTCTTATTTTTTAAGAAGACTAACTTTCACCAAAGGCCTGTTGTTGCCTGCTGTGTTAAGATATACAAAATCACATTACAAACATCATGGTTTCTCTGTTTTTGAAAAAACTAAACTCAATATGTAGAGTACCAGAGAAACATGTAAAATGTTGAACTTTTAAACATTGAACTAGGCATGTCAGTCCTACCTTGGACATATTCAAAATGTTGCATCTGAACAGAAATGATGATTCACCATATTTTCTGCACCAAGCTACTTCTGAAACAAATATTAAGAATGTAAGTCTCTAAAAACTGCTTTTACAAAGTAACATTGATGAAGCCTGTCCATAGGCATATCCATATGGTGGTGTCTGTTGACCTATGAAAAGAGTCCTAGAACCATCTTCTATTGATGGAAATCTGAAGCTAAGAGGGATAGGTGATCTCTCCAAGACCCCACAGGCAGAAATGTTCAGGGCTGGGATTCCAATCCACACATTTATATTTCAAGACCCCTGCCCTTCCTACTTTAAGTTATCTGCCTGTCTTCTCCTGATCCACCAGGTAGCAGGATGGCACATGGTGTAGGTTTGCTGCCTGAAAACCCCTCATTTCTACAGAGGAGTGGCTTACAGGAAATGCTTATGCTAGGCAAGTCACCCTCTACCCTGCTCGTGACCTCCTGGCTGCCTAACTCATGATTGCAATGAAGTCACAGTTATCCTAACTGCCATCATCACATGACTAAGCCATGCAGGAAAGGTGTTTCCTCCCAAACCCGGAGCATTTGGACCATTGTTTATGATGGAAATAACAATGGGGGCTGACCTGGGATAAAATAGGAGGTCATGTAATTTAAAGTCACGTTCTAGTAACAGGAAGACACGCTGGCTCCTGACGCATAAGCACTGACCGGCTGCTGTCATTCTTATTCAGGCTTGGTTTGAATTGAAAATGGAAATAAGAATTTAGGCCTACACTCAGATATTTTGTTAGAATTAAAAGAAAAATGTAAAAAAGAGAGAGAGAGAGATGTGTTCCCCAAAATGTAAGAAAACATTTGAGAAGTATTTGGGGGCAATAGAGAAAGCCCTGCTTCTCTAATTCCATAAACCTGGTTTTTAATGCTTACTAAGTTATAATGTCTTCGGCCAGTTTTTATCATTTTTGATCCTTATTTTCTTCATATGGTAACAAGGTTCTACAGATCTCACATGCAAGGTCCTGACAGAGCCAGGGATAAAACTCAGATTCCATGCAAGGGAAGGCCTATTGCATTTCAGAAGACCCATGGGGCTGTGCTGCTGCAGTGTGGGGAGCCTGACCTTACGCTGGGGGATACCAGAGATGGAGCGATGATGGAAAGTACACGGCAGGAGTTGGTTTAGGAAAAGAAGATTTTGTAGATGTCCACACAAGGAATTTTAAGCCAAAACTATGGCAAGACTCAAAACCCAGTACACAACAGAAGTTGGTTTAGGAAAAGAAGATTTTGTAGATGTCCACACGAGGAATTTTAAGCCAAAACTATAGCAAGACTCAAAACCCAGGGCATTTAGTAAGTCCACCTGTAGTTCTAAGGCTATAGATCTCCAGAGAGATCTAGTTCAGTTTCATGAGATAAACAAAAATCCTGAAAGCTCCCTAAACCAATGGTTTTCAACTTTCCTAATGCCGCAACCTTTTAATACAGTTCCTCATGTTGTGGTGACCCCCAACCATAAAATTATTTTCATTGCTACATCATAGAAATTTGCTATGGCAATGAAAATAATTTTATGGTTGGGGATCACCACAACATGAGGAACTGTATTAAAGGGTCATGGCATTGGGAAGGTTGAGAACCACTGCACACATTTCAATCAAATGAGTTCTTCATCTGATACTCACTAAGCATGTAGGCTGGCCAGACACTGGTAGGCTCTGTCCATGGGAGAATTTGAAATCCAAAGGGAGAAACAGACACACAGATGGTCAAGACATAAACTAAGTAGGCTGGGAACATTTTTGTTAAAGCATAAATGAGAGCTAAGGAGAAAACTTGCCAGCGTTAAATCTCTAAGTTGGGTCTCTTGAGTTAGGTGATTTACAATCTATTTAACTCATGTGGGTGACATTCTCTTGCATCATCTTTGCTGTTTCCATATCATTTTTCCTCCTACGTACCCCTATATTCAGGCATGCCTGTACCACCCCTGCAGATCATGTCTCAGTAAGTCTCACACTGAAGCTAGGAATTTGCACTCTCGTCACTGTCCTAGGTAGTTCTGGGACAATGAGCCTCTCATCAGAGGTGACTTCTGAAAAACTATCAAGCACTGAATCTTCATCTACCCCTCCTGAGAGTTATGATTGCTTTCTAAATTAGATGGAGGGGTATTCTAAAAACTTTAAGAAAAAATTACTTATGGCTGAGTGTTTAATTTTTTAATGTTTTATGATTGTTTTGTCCTCAAACACGCTCCAACATCAGTTTCTTTCAAAAGAGTCTCACATGCATCCATACACTTATTTTCATAATCCTGTGGTTTTGTAATCAAAACTATTTGTTCCTGAGGTTTTTCATCCCTTAAATGTATGTTGACATGAAGTTAAATATATAGGGTATTTATTTATTTAGGCCTCCTTATCTATGCTACCACAGGACTTCCTCCCTACCTCCATCCTCTGCCCAAGACAGCAATTTGGCCATTGAGCTGGCCTGCTGTTCCTCTCATCTTTCCATTAGTGATAATGACAGCAACAGTTAAGTCAATTGTTGAGCACACAGCAGGTATCCAACAATATATGGAGGACTTCTGGAGATCACCTTGGCTCCCTACTATCAGCCAAGGCTGCCTTATAGCTCATTGGGTATGACTAGATTTTATTATTTCCACCACTATAAATAAATGCAAAACATAGTTTCCTTTAAAAGATAAGTAAAATATCATATACTATTCAGGTATGATTTTTAGACTCTAGCAAATATAAAATGAACATATGTCTAAGACTTTATTCAACTAATTAATTAAGAAACTAATAAGATATTCTGACCAGTCTAAAGAGTATTTGAGAAATGAGGTACCTATAGGCAACTTAATAGATTTCTATGTTAGACACAAAACTGGCCAATGTCCAATGATCTGTAAATTATCTTTTTCCCTACAGAGCTGTAGGATAACCCTGTCAATAAAAAGTCAAGCCCAGCACTATGCTGACAGAATATGCAGTATTTTTATTTGCTTATTTCCAAGTTTTAGATAGCTTTCATGACAACCCGGTGTTAGTGAAATTATCACAGCTGAGGAATCAGTGCTGGCAATGAGTGAGTGGCTGAGAAATCTTTTCTCAGGCATGTGGGGCAGCTTTTTGGGACCAGTCACCAAAAATCAAAAAAGAAAGCGAGAGAGAAAAAGGAAAAAGGGCGGGAGGAAAGAAGGGAAAGAAAATAGAAAAAGATTGGATTGCCAGTTTTATTACTCAGACTTCATGCCTAGAATGTGGATTCACCCAAAATATGTTATTGCTTAGAGATTTTATCCAACTGTGTTTATATTGCTGTCAAAATCAAGGCAATTGGAATTGCATAGTAACAATATCTGAATAAATATAGTATTATGTTGATAGCCTAGAGGAAAGTTAAACTTACTTATGGCTTGCTTATCTACCAGTTTTGATGTACTTTGACAGCAAACATTCTGTGGTTAAATCAGATATGCTACATGTTCATTGTTAAGATGCTTATTTAAATCACTTCATTTTGGTTTTGGTATATACATTGCTATTTGGATTTTTTATTTCTTTAGAGGAAGGATTTTTTTTTCCAAAAAAATTGTCATAAGTGTTCCAAATCCATCTGACGTGAAAGCAGTATGCTTAGATTGAAGCTGAACAGAAAAAGAAATTACCTTACTTTTTTCCTGCTATTTAAGAAGTATTCAGACATTTTTTACGTTTCTAGAACTTAAATTGTTGTTTTTTTCTTTGCACTTTAAGCTTTTGATTCACAGGGAAGAAAATTCCAGGAAAAAAAAATTTCAGGAATGACCAAAGCCATGATGGGTTGTTACAACTGGAAAGACTCAGACAGGTATTTAGATGAATATCCCTTATACAAACCTACCTTACAATCTCATGAGGGAAAAGTAACCTTTGGGATATTCCCTGTAGTCACTGGTCTGGCTAACCAGAAATATCTTCGAAAGAGTCTTTGGAGTAGTACCATGAAATCTTTAACTTTGGTATTTAGTGAAAATCAGAATCAAAATGCCAATAACACATGAAAAAAATAAAATAAAATTTTTTAAGTTTCCCAATGTCAGCCAACATTTCAATCATCTAAAATTCAGTGTAGAGACTAACTCTTAACCAAAATATGTCAGCCTTTAGAGACAAAACACAGCATCTCGCCCAGATTCACATACTAGGTGTTCACATTGATATAGACAAGCTTGTCCCTTTCGTGAATGGCTTCTTCATGTGTATTAGAGGTTGTAGAAAAGAGAAGAAGGGTTAATAAATCAGTCTCTTCTACTCAGAACATCAGGAGACTGCAGAAGGAAATGACCATCAATGACAGTCATTATGGCCACTTCACAAATGCTATTACCTTCAATCCTGCCACTCTCTGCAAAGTAAATGTTTTATTTTATTTCATTTTTTTTTTCCTATTAGTAAATGAGGAAAGCAAGGCTCAGAGAACTTAAGCAACTTTCCCAGGATCACATAGGACCATGCTAATGTTCCTGGTGCACTGTGCTATGTGAATTTTCACATCTCTTGAAAATCATTCCCTTTTGCTGGCATTCTCAGCCTAGCAAATGTTGAGTGAAATGCTATTGGCCAGCAACAGAGCAAAAATGCCTCTTCATGAGGAATCTTGGAACAAAATCAGGAATGGGATTTGGATGTGTGTTCTGACTCCAAGACCAATTCTTTCTCCTACGTTAGCAACCCTGAAATGGCCCAGAATGCCATAAGCACCAGGAATGCTCTAACGTTCCTGCTCCTGTGTTAAATCTGGGGTTTAGAAGAGAAGGCCTAGTTCTCTGAACACATTCATTTTTTGGATGTGCCCCATAAGAAGGTCTAACTTCACTGTAGCCATAGTGTCCCACTTAAGTCACATAGGGGCCTCTTAAAATGCCTATTCTAGTCATGGAGAATGCCTGGGACAGGAGTCCATTTTTTTTCTAAGAGCTGCTCCATTCTGGTTATGATGCTAACCATAGAGATGGAGTGTAATGAAAAAACTCACAAAAAATTACAGCTCCCCATGCACTGGAAGTTCACATTTTAAATCTTCATAATTAATCATTCTACAGGTATATTACCAAAGAGACCTGCCAAATCATAAACAATGACCTGTCAAAGTTTAGAGCTATGGCAGAAAGGAAAAACAATAATTTATCCAGCTTTCCAAAAGCAACAAAAAAGATACAACTAACCCTTGGGAAAACTGCCAGGATAGATTTTACTCAAATTTATTTATACTGAATGGTCTTGAGATGTGGTTAGTTTTGTTGATCTACGATTGCCAGGAGCAAAAAGTTTTGTATGAATTAGTCAAAAAAATAGTTGTTGTACTTGGTAGGCTTTCATCAGGACTTAAATGGTAAATCTTGAACACCT
Organism: Loris lydekkerianus; assembly: GCA_963574355.1. NCBI lineage: Eukaryota > Metazoa > Chordata > Mammalia > Primates > Lorisidae > Loris > Loris lydekkerianus. The sequence goes on from CAUYPK010030565.1 coordinate 22,044, forward strand.
TAACCAATAGCTTAATATGGCTCAACTAGCCTGGAATATAATTTGCAGATAAATCAACCTGACATGCCTCACAAGTCCAGTTTCTCAAAATCAGACACTGTACTGGAACCACAGTATTAGATTTGAATGAGTAGAGAAGACATAATCATTCTTGACCTCAGCTTTTTCCCAAGTCTAACTCTCAACCACACTTAAGTCATTCTTCTTTTTTTAATTAGTACTTATTTCCCTTCAGGCTCCATGGATGGAATTGAGAATGAAGAAATAACTATGGCACGGTTCCTCCAAGAAGCACAAAGCCTATTGGGAAATACAGTCAAGTAAACCATCAACTACAGGATCATCTGATGTTTGTAACATCCCAGAGAAACTTAAAAACTTTACCAAATCTTCAGCCAAACTCAGGGAAGGCTGTCAAGAAAATCTGACATTTGATCTACGTCTTGAATAATAAACAGAGGTACACCAGGCAGAGAAAGAAGAAGAGAATCACAGGTGAAGGAATAGTATGTAGAAAGGTAATACAGGTATGAAACAGGATGGTACGTTTGAGTGTCTGTTTCTCCTCTCCTAACAGGAGGCTGCTGGATGGCTCCTGAGAGACCAAGATGGTCGAAGAACCATCTTAGATCTCAGATCTAGATATAAGATCTTAGATCTATGGCTTTATTGAAATCTATGAGGCATGCACAATGAGATTCCAGAGGGCAGACAGAGAGATCCAAACTATTCATCAAATTAAACAGAATCTGAGAAAGGTATCCAGGGGCAGAGTACAGGGCCAAGGAGTCTAAGAACCAGGTCGTTGGAGGTGTTCATACCATGTTGGAAGAGCGGCTACCTGGAGGATCTTTTACATGCTTCCTGCAACAGGATATGGGTCAACTCTAGTTAAAATACCAGAGCCAAAATATTCAAAGGAATAGTAGTTTAATTTGTGTCCATGTAAATAAACCTACCAAATATCACAATTGTTTAATTGAAGATCAATCAAAACAGAAACTACTCTGAGCATTCAAACAGACAGAATTTAATACAGGAAATTATTTATACACATGGCTGAGAAACAAGATAGGGAGTGTGAGTCATTCATAGATTAATAACAGTAAGAAACTTCCATCACACTTCAAGCCAGAGGGAGCCCATGAACCAGTGTCAACAGGAAGACTCTAGAATCACAGTAGCCCTGTTCAACAGGATCTGGAGTCTTGTAAGGGGATGTAGTTAATGCTGGCGAGGCTAGCTACCCAATGCAGATAAGAGGGAAGAAATACTCTGGACAATCCTTTCCTCTTACCATTTAGTCAGACTGGCAGAAGCCATTCTCTTGCCTTCCCATTGATCAAACCAACCTGGAAGCCAAAGAGCAAAGGACCCAAAGATGTGCTTCCCTGTGACACCCAGCAGGGCAGAAAAGGGCAAGCAGCAGACGTGAGAGCAAGCAGGCAAAGGGGGGTTAAGAGAGAAAACACGGGCAGAGCATGACAATCAAGCGTGTTTTTTGTACTTTTTTCCTAGGGAAATAGAAAATACTTAAAGTATCTTAAGTACAGGCATCTTGGTGTTTTATAAAGATTGCCCTGGCTGTACACAAAGGTTACACAGTCTTTTAGGAGAAAGACTGCAGGAAGCAGTGTTCATGGTCCTAGGGACAGGATGCCAAGGATCAATTTAAGTAAGATTTGGGGTCTTAATGAAACGTCACCATGAGGATGTGGAAAATCATGCTGATTTTGAGGGAACACTGAAGTTTTTATATAACTGGACAAAATTATAAATTGGACTTGCACACTCAACTCACTTGGTGATAGTTCACTCTGCGGCCCTCTTGTGGCTAGGTAGGGTCATGTGACTCCTTATGACTGAGGAGTTGCAAGCTGACATGGTGAGTATCACTTCCAGGCAAAGGTATTAAATTCCCAGTGGGAAAGCCTCCACAGTTTTCCCTTTTGCTGTATCACAATGACCAGTGACACTTGAGATGGTGGCTGCTTCATCAGCCTGGATCCCCAAGTAAGTAAGCATGGTGGTAGAGACCCCTGGCAAACTCACAACAAATAGCATGAGCAAAAAGCAATAAATTTTCATTGCACACAGAGATTTTGGAATTCTTATTACTTAAGCGTAACCTAACCAATCCCGGCTGATAGGACAACCACATGTCCTTGGATATCCCATTCTGAGCCTCAGTGTCCTCACCTATAAGAAATGGGAATAATGATACCATTCTCACCATATGATTACAGTAATAAAATAAACTGATAGACATGGATGTGCTTTGTAAACTGAGAACTGTTTTTCTTCATTCATTTAACCTGAGGTAGCACCAGTGCTTTTTTTTTTTTTAAGTGGGCAAATAGTGAGAGGAAGCAACAGTGCCACCCAATGTTGCTTTTTCTCCCACCTAAAAGAAAACCTCACATTCCATTTTGACTAGTCTTTTATACTGCAAGATCCTTGGGTAAAACTTTGTATGCTTGAGTGACAATTTCAGGAAGATCTGCCTTATCACTTACTGACACAACATAAACAGACCGCCAGCAGGCCACGACCGCCTTTGATGAGCCTTTCTGAAATGTGTAAATGTGTACATAAGGAGACACTACCACCAGCTTTAGCTGGAATAAAATTCCCTCTAATCCATGTTACTCACCCCAAAATCCCCACTCCACCAAACTTTGGATTCATTGATTGATTCAATGAGCAATCACCAAAACAGATTGAGCATCTTGTATGTGCACAGAATATTGCTATAGTCAGGGGGCTGTACTTTCTGAAATTCAAATTGGGACAGGATGCCTAACAACAACCAAAAATATACAGGCAAGAAACAGAATTTCAGACTTCAGCCTATCATGGATAATCTGGTCTATATGATGATAAGTGAACGTACATTCATTCATTCATCAGATACTTATTCACTCCCTACTATGTCTCCCTACTAGGGCTGCAAATGGCAGACACCATCTTGAGTTACTTAACATCTGGATGGGGAGACAGATGTTAGAAAAATAACAATGAATACATCAAACTGGCAACTGACATAAATGATATGACAGCTGTGATGCCGTGAAAGGGGTGAGGGAATTAATGCTGGCGCTCAGATTTGAAGGTGATGATGTGGAACGGAGCAGGGAAAGCATTTCGTGCAGAAAGAAAACACATGCAAAGGCACAAGGACCAAAAGGAAGCTGGAAGAGAGAACACAAGCAGGGAACTGAGGTGAGGTGAGGTTGGATTCGGAGAAGACCTAGGAGGAAACGCTCAGCACTGGTGTCCTCATACCAAGGACGATAAGAAGTCACAGCATCTGGACACAGAAGTACCAGACATGGACCAATCAGACCTTGAGTAGCACAGCATCTAGTGTTGGACAAGACGTGTCCAGAAGTAGCAATGAATGAAGAGAGACCCCAGAATGTAAACTCTCAGAGTGTCAGGGGTCTTTATTTGTTCATTGATGCACCCTGGGTAACTAGACCAGTAATTTTCAGCTGGTGTGCTGCCATGAGAGGATCTTAGGTTTACTGCAAAAACTTTTTAAAGATCATTAATCAAATTATTTTGGAAAGAAGTTCAAAGCACAGTAAGTATATTCTTCTTTTACTCTTTTTTTTGATCAACATAATTTAAGTGTGCCACGGAAGTTTAACTATAGGTTTAATGTGTCCTGAGATTAAAAAAAGGGGGGGGGGAGGGTTTGAAAAACACTGACCTAGACTAATACCTGGCTTATGGGAGGAATTCAATAAATATTTGTTGGATGAATAATAATATATATATAACAATAATATTTGTTGGGGCCGGAAGAAGGAGCATCACCCCCAGAGAGCAGGGAGGATGTCAGGAGGCAGCAGTTGAGTTGAGCTGCAACCTGAAGGCCAGGTAGGATCACACAGGTGGAGGTGGGGGTGGTGCATTATTTCAGGGAGATATTCCAGGGAAAGAGACCTGCTTGAGCTCTTAGGCAGGGGTCACAGATGGGATGAACAGTTTGCTTTGGCTAGAACACAAGACACCTGAAGGGCAGTCATGAAGGTAAGATTGCAAAGGTAGGCTAAGGTTAGCTGCTTAGGGGACCACCTTGAATGCCAAAGTTACTTTCCAAGTTTATCCACATATCTTCTCTCGGCATTTGGATTTCTCACTCGTGGGAACGCTGTGCACTGCAGCAGGAGGAGACAGGCACCAGGAAATTCAACTCTAGAGAAGCAACAAGTCTACACCAATGTGATGATAGATTTTTTTGTTTGTTTTTATTTGGGAATTCCAGCGTGTGAGCCAGCCCTCCTCAGCACTCCCTCCAGGGAGCCACTGAGGCCATCTTCCTTCTATCTGACACGTGGATCTCACAACCCCAGCCTGCACTTGCTGTGCCCTTGGGAGGTGCAGAAGGGGATGTGGAACTGAGCAAATGTGATCCCTAATTCCAGGCACCAGTCAGGGGGAGCGTGTGCTATGCCTCAGTCATGCAGAACTTCTAAAGAAGTGTTCTCCCAGGAGACTCCAGACCCTGTCTGCTTGCCACTATTAATATATGTTGAGCCACACTTGGACAAATCAGAGCTGTTGGAATGAATTACTGATCACAAGAGTTCTGAGTGTTAGTTGGAGGCAGGAATGAAATTCAAGAGATGCTGTTTTGCTCTGTGTGCGGGAGTACCTCATTCCTTTCTTAATTTTTTGGTGTCAAGTTTACTAAAAGATTAATAGACTGGGAATTGGGAATCCTAGATAGTAATCCTAGTTCACTACAAACTGGGTTAAGAAAGTTACTTAACCATTCTGGGTTTCCTCGTCTATTAAAAGTGAGTAACAAAACAGAATGTAGGGAATTGGGGGCTGGGGTGTGGATAATTGGGGTCCTGCTGAGGCCAGGATGTGCCAAAGTCTCTCACTACAAAAGCAGAGTTAGGGTGAGGCATGGTCCAGGGCAGCTGAAAGCGCGAGGTATGGGGCATCACCACAGCCAAGTGCTCTCAGGAGAGGCTTCATGCCGTGCTCACTCTGTGCCTGTCCCAAATGCTTTACAAGGACTAACTCAACTAATCCCTGCAACTATCCACATGAGGAATTTCCCAGCAAACCTGTACTGACTGTCTCCACTGGACCAGCCACTGTGCTAAGCACTAGGGATGTGGCAGTGAACTCCCGAGACATCCACCCTTTGGTGTCCCAGGCACAGTCATCCCACTTCCCCCTTGCCATCTGCACCTCTGCTGATATTTGAAACAGGAATTCTGTCCCCAGCCCCAAGTCTTCTTTGCTGCAGACTGAACATCTGTGTCCACTGCTCTCACATGTCCCTCTCTGTCCACATCCTCCTGAAAATTATATTCAGAGAGAAAACACTTGGTGGCCCAGGAAGGAAGAGGTGTTGCTGTGCTTTCTAATGCAGCCCTACAGCAGGACAGTCCCTTAGCCCAGCAGAGCTAAGAATGCAGATCACAATACTGTTTACCAAGGGAACTGAATACGGGGTATGTCTGAAAATATCAGAAGAAACCTCTATCGCCTCCCATTTTTGAATTCCTTTGAGACCTTTTATAACTGACTTAACAGAAAGTCAGTGATTACCTCCAGGAGGCTTTTTGCACTTGCAATGGATTCCTACAGGGAATCCTTCCCCAGGCCAGGATCACCGAGTCACAGATGTTCCTGCTTTAGGCCCCAAATGCTCCATCCACCATGCTTCCTACCCCTTGTCTGTCTTCTGCACAAGCAACTCCTATGCTATTAAGGCCGGAGGGGGGGGGGGGGGCGGGGGAATTAAGGGAGTGGCCTCTTTGCTCCATCCCTGTCTCCACAAAGAGCAGCGCCTGACCCCTGGAGACTGCCCTTTCTGTAGTGGTGGCAGCAGGGGTCCATGTCTGATTCCTCTTGAGCAGTCAAGGCAGTGCTTAGCATACAGTAGGTGCTCAGTTAGTCTTTGTTGAATAAAAAAATTAATTAATAAGTGAATGACGAATGAAGAAGTAAATGAACATGTGTTAAGCAGCCAACGTGGGGCCTGGAGAAGCTGGTATGCCTTCTCGGGTTTCTGGGCACGATCTTATCTTCTGGATGAGTGTTGAAGGAAAGCCATTTTCCCAAGTAGGGAAGGGGAGACGAGGAGCATTTACTGGGCACCTGCAGTATGCCAGGAACTTTACTTCCATTCACTCAGGCAATCCTCAGAGAAACCCTGTGAAATAGTATTATTATTCATCATTACACAGATGAGGAAACTGAGGTTCTGATTGCTAAGTCACTTGCCCAACAACATACAGCTGGCAAGTGGCGTTGTAGGAATTACAACACCTCAGTCCACCTGGCTCTGAGCACTAAGTCTTCTCTGCACTGCACCAAGCTGGTCTCTTGGCAGGGTTGATGTGACAGTTGGCTCAGGCCCCTGCACTGGGCCCACAGCCTGTAGCCTCTTGATGGGAGGAAAAGGAGGGGGGCTAGAAGAGCACCCCAGCCCTGGAGGTACACAGCTAGATGCTACACAGTGGCTGGGCTGGACAGCCAGCAAGGATTCTCTCCACCCTGAGGAGAGGTGGTTCCCAGAGGTAAAGGATTCCCTCCCAGGCTGCTCGGGACCTCAGGGCTCTTCTACTGCTCTTTTCACTGTGAGCCAAGTGGAAGAAACGCATGGGGTTTGGGATCCAAGCTGCCGGGAGGCCTCCGAAAGCATTCTGCGCTGGACCACTGGCTGGCCTGAGCTGCGGGGGGCGGGGGGAGACTGGGGAGGCACTGCCAGCTGCGTGGCTTAGGCTGTCCATCCACAGGGGGCTGCCTGAGGGGACAGCAGCCCAAGAGGGGAGCCAGGCTTCAGAATAGAAAGTACTTCAACTTGCATCATTCCCCTGAGCCCTTACTAAGCAGCTGCCAGCATAGGGGCCCCCAGAGGAAGTGGGGGAGTCCAAGCAGCGTCCATGGATTTTCTCAGAAAGAGCCCACCCTGGTTTCACCTAGAAAATAGCACCGGAATTCTTCTCTCCAAAGCTTCTCAATAAAACCCTCAGAACAAGACATGGTCTATCCCTGGAGAGTGAAAATGGAAAAGCGTTAACTGCTGCTTCCAGATCGCGCCCTGAAGCCTGCATAGACATTGGCAAGGAACTGTGACAGAGGGCTTGTCTCTTGAATCCAAGGTAAAAAAAATTCATGCTGGGTGGTCAGGTTGGCCTCACTGGGGTGATTGGGACATTCAGAGACAATGATGTTTGGTAACAAGCACAAGCATGAAATGAGGAATCTGACAAACGCGGGGAGGGTGAGGGAATCCCAGAATTACAATATGCTATAGCTTTTGGGCTCCGCCACATTTACTCAAGTGTTTGATCTCTACCTCCTTCCGATTGAATTTTAAAAAAGAAATACTTCTGGGTTTTGTTTACATACTGTATCTCCCCGCTGAGATTCCAAGGCTATCAGCAACGCTGCTACCTAAGGCAGGGAGTTGCAAGGAACACTGGAAGCCTCATTAACAGTGAGGAATCAACATTGCTAAGGACCACACTGTCACTTCCTTGTTAGTTTAAAGGATAGTAATGATTTTTCTTTTGGTCTATTTCTGTAAAGCAGCTTATTTGCCTATTAAAAAATATTAACTGCCAAGAGACAGAAAATAAGAAATTAGTCACTTTTATTATTAAATGAATAAAAGTGCAATAACTTCCCCTTGACTTGGGGAGGCTGCAAATGGTAGCAGAAATCCCAGTGCACCAGGCCACAGGAGTTAAGTCTCAGCTGTCCAGCAAGGGCTCAGCCTCCCAAAGCCTCAGGTGCTTTGTCCACAAACAACCACTTCTTATTGGCCAGAGGATTATTGTGAGCACCAATTTGGATCCCTGTCCCGAAATGCCTTTGTCAGCAGCACTGCACCTTCACCAATGTGGGACATGACAGATGTAAAAAGCCCAGTGGCCCTTGGCTTATTACATGGAACTGTAATGAAGAAACTGGTCTTTCCAACATGACTGCTAGTCTTAGATTAAAAAAATAAATTGTAATCATTTTGAGTATTAAAATTTGTGGAAGGCAGCAATGATGGCATTAAATGTAGGAAATCAGGCCTAAATGCTACTGAAATGTTTTAAATAAATGTAATCTGTCATCTGTGAAGCACTGCTATGTGGCGCTGGGGAAACTGAGGCATGGGCTTTCAGTGTGAGGGGAGCCCTCAGTCTAGTGCAGGGACCAAGAAGAGGGGCAAGAATTAATGATCTAAACCCAGAGGAGATCACTTGACACAAACTCAAGTGTTTGGGATAAATACCTGAATATAGCTTTGATGACTGGGGTACAAGGGTGTCCCCCTCCCAGCAGAACACATCCCCTCTAGTTTGCTCCAGAGCACCCAAGTTCATTTTCCATTTTTGTCCCAAGTGTCAGTAGTCCATGGCATTACCATGGTATGATATTCTCTCTGCCCCTGTCCCTAAGTGCACTTGTCACCCCCACCTGCCTCCGGGCTTATACTCTTCTGCAAAGCCATCAGCTCCTAGGTACAGGGACTGAGGTGGTGAATGTGGGGCCTGCCGCTGCTAAAGTCAGAAATGAGCTCTCAAAGCTGATTCCACTCAGAGATGCTCACACTCACCTCCCAGGGGAGGTGCCTGGGAGTGTCCAGGAGGAAGAATCAAGCCCAAGGAATGCCTGGACCATTGTCAGGGAGCGGCTCCTCCCAGCTGCTCCCAAGTCACTTAGGCAAGGATTAGTTGTGTGCCTGGAGGTCAGCCTGGGGAAGGCCCCATTTCCCCAAACACAGCATTCAATTACAACAGAAGGAGGCAGGGCCTGGGCTGGTGAGCAAATAATGCTGTCACTGGAGAATAGGAAGCTAATAATTTATGTCATTTCTCTCTTACTTTCACAAAGCCCCATTACTCAGAAATGGGACAAAGGTGTAAGCTGGGGCCCCTCTCACGCACATGTCATGCCATGATGAGCTGTTTCCCTGGCTTGCGCCTTCTCCATGGAGTTCTCTGAGTCCATTCCTATGCCTCAAGGAAGCTCCCACTCATCTCACAAAGCACCAATGAAATATTACCTCCCATCTGCAGTCTGCTAACTGAATTACAGCAACAAGACCCCAATCTCCATAGGTCAGTGGCAAAGGGACTGGGCATGTTTGATGCCACAAAGAATAAAACAGGAAGGGTCATGAGTAGTCAATAAATAGCACCTGCCACCAAAATATTGCATTTTATGACACACACCCCCAATCACTCTCCCCTTTTGATGATCATAAGATATAGTAGCACATTAAAGTTTTGAGAATTTGATATACTTTGTCAAATCTAAACTTTCCCACATAAATATGGCCAGAGGATGAATGGTTCTTTCACCTTCTTAGAACACCTATTAAAACATCTTTAAAAGACACAAGAAACCCCTGGCATCGTGCATTTGAGCCTCATAACACTTCTATGAGATAAGCATGATTATTCCCATTTTATAGATGAAGATACTGAAGCATCAAGGGATCACAGTTTACCCAGCTAGGAAGCAGCAGAAGCTGGAATTAGTATCTAAGGCTTCCAATTCCAGGTCTAGAGATCTTTTTCCATTAAAACCAGATAACTAAAGAAACAGAGAAACTAAGAGAAGGAAGCCAAGTGGACAGTGTTGAAATTATAAAGCATCTGCCCTGTTTGGACCCTTGCTGAGTACCAAGAACAGACACAGCCTTTGGTCTCCAGCAGCTTCCAGCCTCCTCAAACACCCTGACTCTCTCATCTGCCATGCTTTGCACATCTCATTCCCTCCCTGAAGGAAGTCTTTTCTATCTTCTATTACTGAAAAAATCTTGCCAAATTTTCCAAGCTCAGCTTGGAAACAGACCATGTCTGTTGTAGCCTGCCCGAGATGTCCCACAACAGTGCAGCTGTGGAGCCCCTGGGAGTCCCTTCTCACCCTGCCTGGCCCCTGGCATGGCTCTGTGTGCTATGGTCTGCACCGACAAGTTCTTGTCCAGAAACTGCTGAGCCTGAAGGAGCAACTAGGAATGCACCCACAGCATGAAGAGACCATCATCTTCCCAAGCCACCCTGACTTACCTACCTGCTCAGAGCAGGGGAGCAGAACATAGCTATGCAAAGATGAGAAAGGTATAAACCAATCTGCAGTAACTAATCCTTGTGTGTGGGGGGGAACAACTAGTGAAGAGAGGGGAAGGGATACATATGTTTTGTAAATCAAAAGCACCCAAGACAGTGTTTACTGCCTCAATTCTGTTGACAAAGTACAATCATCATAGTTCCATATATCAGAGTTGAAAGTCAACATTCCAACACTCTGATCTCTGCACTAGTGCCCAGATCTGGAGGACATGTACTAGTCTAGGCAAAAAGACCATAAAAGAAGGACAGTCAGAACTTGTATAGCCCTGTCCAGGTAGCCAACACTGACCCTGTGTGACAATAGCCTGTGTTGCTGGAGAAAAGATCCCAGCAGTGCAGGAGTCCCTGCCTCTCCACCCCTCCACTACTGGACACGATGGAGGACTCATTTACTGTCCTTGCTAACCAGACAGCACAACGTAATGAATAAGAGTGCAGGCTATGATATTGAACTCAGCAGGATTCAAAACCCAACACAATAATAACAATAATAATAATAAATAAATAAATAAATAAATTTAAAAGAAAAAAAAGAAAACCCAACACCACTGTTTTCTTTGAGACTGCATGTAGACAACTAATATAATCTCTTGGAGGCCTGGTTTCCTCATCTCTGAAACTGTAACAGTGATAATTACCAACATTACAAGTCGGTCATGGGATTAACTGACATGATGCTCAAGAAATGCACAGGGCTTGGCACGCAGTAACCCCCAGTAAATGGAAGTAATTATTAGTTATGTAATCTTACTTTTACTTCCTTAACACAGAGTCTGAAAGGTATCTAGGTTTTCTGTCTTATAAATTCAAGCACTGACACTCAGCTTTTACATCACTAGAGTGAACCCTAAGAATTCACTCAGCATGAGAGTGAGTTGCTAGGGCCAGGAACAATAACTAGATGATGTTCCTGGACCTGAAAGCCTTGGATCAGTTCCCAGTGACATTACTGCCCTGGCATCACCTTCCACCCACCCTACAGCCCCTCATTCCTGCCCTATTGGCCAGTTACCCTTGCCTTTGCAAAGCTCTATGTCATTTTCTTTGCTTTGATGAACCATAGATGTTCTTTTATGTGAAGGCTTGCCTCCCAAAATATGAACACCCGGAGGCCAAGGCGTATGTCCCCCTCACCTCTATAGCTCAAGACCTAGCTCAGGACATATCTTGCTGTCTGCTGAATGAACAAATGACTTTAACAGGAAGATAAGAGTGAACTGATAAAGGCATTATTTATTAAATCCACAAATGATAGTGTTTGATGGGACCAAAAGGGGAGAAAACTTTAGCTCCCTTTGTATCTTGTTTTCTCAGTTCTAATTACTTAGAACATGCATTATCTTCACAGCGACCTATTCTCGTCTCTTCTTCCCATTGATCTTTCTAATCTCCACTTTCCCCCTCTGCCTCTCAGGTTCAACACCAGAAGTGGGAAGAACAGTGGGGAGGTGAGTATCAGATGGGCCACTCATTTGCTCAGAGTTCACAGGCCACCCATCCGGAGACTTAAGGAAGAACCCAGCCAAACCTAGACTGTCCATAAAGTACTCCCAGGTTTATAAATAAAGAACAGAGGAACAGAGATTAAGTATGTAACAGAACACAAGATCCAATGGAGAAAGCCAAGGGTTTAAGACTACAAAGGTTCCTGTCTTGGTCCTGCACATACCTAATGCAGGTCAGCAGAAGGTTCCATCCAGTCATTCAGGAACCCAGCCTGGCAGGGAAGCAAGCCATCATGTTGTGACACTGCCATCCTAACCCATGGCTCACCTCCACAAAAAAAGGGAAAGAGCGGGGGAATCACCCCTACTTTGAAACACCTTGGCCAAATATGACATACATCACTTCCACCCAGAGCTCATGGATGGAACTACTCCATAATCCACTGAATCACACGAGGACTAAGACATGAGCTCCTCCTAGACGTTCAAGGAGAGAGATGAGAATGTCTGTACACCTGAAAGTCAAGTCTCTACTGCAATTTTTGAAATATCACAGGGATAAACTGGAATATTGTTGGCAATTATCTCAGATTCCCACCAATATAAGTGGTATAATTGAAAAAGAGCATACCTTCTAAAGGAAATTTTACAGCCACTACTCACCAGGATCATCCTATCTCTGTTTACTAGTTTCATTATGTAGAATGCTCATTCCAAACAGGGCCTGGCCCCCAACCCAGCCAATTGTTCTTCAAAGCTGGCAGAAAATCTGAAATCAAATCATACCCAAGGTCAAGCTGTTTACTGGCAACTACTAACACAGGCTTACCAAGAAGTTGTGTGGTTCAGAAAATCAAACCACAGAGTCAAAGACAGATTGAGAAACAGAAAAGTGATAAACTTCTGCTGAAAGGTAAACCAGGAAAAGCGATTTTTAAACTCGTTTTGAATGAGACTGTGCAATTACATTCTCAGAGGTTCCCTGGATCCTCCCAAGCGTGAATGGCTTACATTACCCATTTTACAGCGATGGAAAAACTGTGACCTGGATCACTGTTCCAGATACATTGAGATGCTGTGTTAGAATCAATGTATGTAATGAATTCCTCATTTTCAGTGTAAACATAGAGTGAAAGGAATTCAATTTAATAAAAAATAGTTTTCTCTCCGCCCCAACTAAAATAAACATTGAACAAATAGTATTAAAGCTCTGATATGAACAGATGCCAAACTGACTGCCTGAAATGTCCATTTCTCAACCCAGGCCTGGGCACAGTGTACCTCTAAAAGAACCAGTGGCAACTCTATCTTGCTATAGGCAAAAGGAGGCATCTTGATGTAGGCAAAGATTTTGAACTTGAATATGACCATGTATTAACTACTGGCGTGGCATGTTACCATTTTGAACAACCCTCTTAAACTAGCAAATGGCAATAATAATGCTTACTTTGTAGGATTATTTATTTGGTGAAATAAATGAGTTATCATATACATAGTACCCAGCATGATCCTGCCTGGTAGATAACAGATCTTTAGCATCTAGGCCTAAAATTGATTTTTGTAGTGGGCAGAAGGCTTGAACTTGAGTCAAACAGTATCAACATGAAGTGGGACAACTCAAAAATATCCCTCAGTTTTCCTTCCTCCAACATAGGGATGATCCATCTACTGCTTCTGCCTTTACAGGCTCTGCCGCGATGACTGAGATGAAGTACAAGAGAGATCTTTGAATTCTTAGAAAAGAGACATTACAGAAACCCAAACTATTACAGCCTATGTTTGCTGAGTAATAATAGGGGATTTTCCCCACCAGGAAACAGCTTTCTGCTCTTGAGAATGCACATTGTCCATATCAAGCAAATGCTACAGTGCTGACCTATTTGCCAATGTCAAACAGAATTTTGGCAATGCTTATAGTTAACTGAGTTCATTATGCTTAAAAGACATAGCATCAGGTGAACAGGAAAATCCCAAGAGGACCTCCCTCCTGCATTCTGAGCATAGGAGTGACTCAACAGGTTTGGTGCTCAGTTGTCAGCAACAAAAGAGAATTAAACCAAATCTTCCCCTTCCCATTTACCTTTCATGCTTGTTTGACTCTCCTGGGGTTTCCCATTTCCTGTTCCCACCATCCAATGGCAGAGCCCTGTTCTCCGAGGGACCAGAGATCGAAGGTTACTTTTCTTGGTGACTTATATTTGGTATCTGGCCGAAATCCATTCTAATAACTATACCTTTGGAGCTAACAAATGATATTTCATTCAAATTTAAAAAGCAATCTTTCTTTTTTTACTTCTACAATTGGAAAGAGACATCCATAAAAACTTGATCATGAACTGCTTTAGAGCCTGCTTTGGCCAAGGAGGAAAAACGTGTTTTCACGGGCGCTCCAATAGTAAGTGAATCCTCACAGAGGCCTACAGCCGAAAAGAGGCAGCTCATAAAACCTACTTAGAAACTTGTCAGTAAAACAAACTTCATTTCTCTGGGGCCAGTCCCTCCTGAAAATACCATGCCAGATCCTTACTGGAATTTTAGCAGTGAAAACACCACTGGGAATAACATGAGTCCCTGTCTGCAGAGAAGCTGATGTCTTTGAACACACACTCTCTCATTAATACTCATGACAGATCTATAAGGAAGTCAAAAAAACAGTGATTTTCATTTTTTTAAACTGGGATTTATTGAGGGTACAAAGAATTAGATTAAACTGATTGCATTTGTTAAAAACAGTGTTTTTTTGTTTGTTTGTTTGTTTGTTTTTTTCTCGTTCTACAAATGTTATGGGCTCCAACACTTGCTAGAGTAACAGGACACAATCATGGCAAAGCTCAGCCTCCACGACCGGCCAGACTCCTGAGAAATCACTGCTTTCCGGTAGATTCTTCTGTTATGTTATGGTCACTCATTTATTCACATGCTGGACAAATATTCATCAATGCTGACTCAGTGCCAGGCACCCAGCTGTGTGCCAAAGAGAGACCCAATTAAGGAAAGTTCTGCCCCAGAGAAATGCATAGTCTAGAAGGTGGAGACTGGGAAGTACATAGATAATTTTTAAAAGATCCAAGAACCACAGGCAGTATGACTGTATTATTAGGAGCATGTCATATGTTCAGAAGATCTGGGTTCAAATTCCAGCTCGGCCTCATATTTGCATTTTTCTATAGCACTTATCTCTTTCTAACCTACTATACAATTTTCTTGTTTACTGTTTGTGCACCCATGTACACACACACATACATACACACACAAATATACATTTTATGAAGACAGATATTTTTATCTGTTGAAGGAGGTATCTCCAGGGCCTAAAACAGTGCCTATAACACTGTTGAACAAACTCCTACTGAATGAATGAATTTACAACATGTGCTGGGACATCACAGGTCACAGCAACCTCTAACTCTTGGGCTTAAGTGATTCTCTTGCCTCAGCCTCCCAAGTAGCTGAGACTATAGGCACCTGCCACAATGCCTGGCTATTTTTTTTGTTGTTGTTGTAGTTGTCATTGTTGTTTAGCTATCCCAGGCCGGGTTCGAACCCGCCAGCCTCAGTGTATGTGGCTGGCGCCATAACCACTGTGCTTCAGGCGCCAAGCCATATCTCTTTGAACTTCAGTTTTCTCATGTATAATATAGAAGATCCCAAGATGATTGGATTAGATCATATAACAATGCCCTGCATAGAACTTAGACCATATAAGAAAAATAAGTGGCCATTACTGTTTAATAGTAATGATTAACATTAAAGATGATACAGTGGGCTAAGGGAGTGCTAAGGAAGCCGTAACGAGCACTAACCGTCTCTGCTTGGCAATGTCAAAGAAGCCTACTGGGCTGAGTTCTGAAGAAATGAGTAACAGAATATTGTTAGAAGAAACAAAGAAAGGAAAAGGATTCAAAGCAGAAAGGGAAAATGAAGGCTAAGAAGGCAAAGACTGCCCTCAAACCTTAGTGTCTAAATCACCAGCCTCCATTTTTGTTCCGAGTCTCCCAACCCCACATCCCCCAGCAAGTCCTGTGGTTGAGCAGCAGCTTCTCATGGATCACCCAGCAGAGAGGAAAGGTCCCCTAATCCCTCCTACACAGAGGCAGATTAGTCCCTACAGATATTGCAGTGTTGGCCTTTCCCTGGGGGCTTGGCCACGGGCTGGATTCTGTGTGCTCAGTACAAATCCACAGCAACGAGGCTGGCCGTGTAGTGACTGTAACAAGTAAAACAAGAGGCTTTCCGTTCAGTGACACACCTCTGATTCAGTCTGCCCTGACAAAGCTGGAGATTAAGTTTCCTTGCCTAAAGCTGCAAGGGGAAACATGACACCCTTTGCTGGCTAGAGTGGAACACACTTTATTAACCTAGCCTTAATTATATTCCATTTTGAGATTCAATAGTTTCGATTGCAACATCTCATGAAACCAGGCTGAGTTGCACCCCGTGGAACTCGGAAAAGTGCCTTGGAGGCAGTGACCCGCTTACGCCAGCCAGTCGGAGAGGCGGCCTGGAGCCAGTGCCCAGCTCCGGGGGAGCCCCAGAGGTGGCCAAATCAGGGGAGGGCTTGGTTGGTGCTGGGTAATTGGAAGCTGGCCTCTATTTATGAAACAAATGATGCTCACTGTGAGAAGTCTGAAGTGAACGTGGGAGGATTTATACATAACCTGAAGTGACCAGCAAAACAGTGGAATTGTTCCACATGGATGGAATTTTTTTTCATCTGACCATCACACTCTCTCTCTCCTCCTCACCCTCAGATCTAGAGAGTGGCAAAATATGACCTTTTGCTTTTTAGTAGACAGATTAAAATCTACCTTATGTGAGACTAGAGAGCTAATCTTGTGCTCTTTTTTTTTTTAAGGTCAAATTTTCTGCATTTTTACCTGCCTTGCAAATAAAGTCTGAGACCACAGACTGGTCCAAGGGCTGATGTCTCCACCACAGTACTAATAGCTACCTGTTATTGAGCATTTACTATGTGAAGAGTTTTACATGAATTATCTCATTAAAGCATCATAGTAGCTTTATGGGATACGCATATGCATTTCTATTTCAAGTTCCCACAGAAAAAGGCAGAGGTGGGGGCTCACACCCAAATCTGCATCAAGACCAAGTTAGCACCCTCCCTCCTCCACTCCTGCTCTACGAGACTGCAGGCCCCAAGAGGGCAGGGAGCGTGCCTGAATCACCTGGGCTCCCCAATGCCCAGCAGAAGTCCAGACAGATGGTAGGCCTCAGTAGTATTTGATTAATCAATCAATTAATTAAATGGGCATTTTTAAAGATTCCTAGACTAAGAATAAAAGGGTTAGTGGGAAGTGAGTTCTGATAGTAGTGAGTGTAGATTTGAGCCAGGTACTTCTGCCTGCCCCCACTTGGTCTTCTCCCTGGAACAGCATTTGGACTAGGTGACCTCTGACGATATCTGATTCAGGGTCTTGCCCCAGGTTCACCCAGCCAGCCAGCAGCCAAAGCCTGTACTAGAAGCCCGTCTGTACCTCCCCCCATCTCCCACCCACACCCAAGTCCACATTCCCAGAAACAAGCCCTGAGCCTGACAGCACCCTGGCCCAAACCCCAGTGAGTCATACGTCAAGCTAGGCAGGTGTGTAGGCGTGTCTGTGAGTTACTGCTAGAAATACAAGGCTGGTAACCGTCTGTTAAAGGGAAGAAGAGTCAGTACAACCAGAAACCGGGCTTTTCTTTTAAGCCCTCAAGTGGGAGGAGCTTCTGTGAGTGGCAGGAGGACCCTCCTTTCAATCAGGGAGACATGCAAATATCAAAAAAAGCTTTCCCTAAAATTGTAACATTATCATTTAGTCACAGTCACTAGCACAATCAGGTCATTTCTCCATAATCAGCAAATTGCTTTTTAACTCCTATGTTATACTAAGTACTAGATGAAGCAAAGAGGAAAAAATTAATGATTCTTACCTCAAGAGTCCACTATTTTGTGAGATACAAACTATAATCCAAGTTAGACTTATAGGAGCAAATAGAGTAAGTGGTCATTCTGATAAGGAAAGGGGAAAGGAGGAAGGGAGGCTGGAAATTGGGGCTGGTTTCTCAGCGGACATGACATTTGATTTAAACCTTGATAAAGGAATAGGTTTTGACAGGTGGAAGTGAAAGAAGAATATTTTACTCAAGGCAAATGATTAGTGTTAGTTCTCTTGCCAGCCATGATGTGTACATATGTGCACACACAGGGTATCCATATTCAAAAAGTCCTTCTGCGCACACCTGCACCCACTCATGTAGGCTGCTATGGGTCCAACCCCAGGGGTGCTTGCTAACCATTAGGACAACTGGCCACACTTCCCACAATGGCAAGATTGAAACACATGTCTCTGTTAAGCATTCTTTAAACCATATGTTCCTGTCTTATTTCTGCCTAGTTAATCAAAACTGTCTTTTACATTCGAGTTTGGATAGCCAGGAGCCTTCCAAGATCTTCTTCTTCTTTTTTTTTTCTTTTTTTTTTTTAAATTTCAATGTGTAGGAAGTTGCTTTATTCCAAGGGGAAACATATTGAAATTGCAAAAGATTCTAGGATGATCTTGGAGGAAGATAGATGTGTTTAGATTCACACACAAAGTCTAAAAAGGCAGAGATTCTTCTCATTTGGGTTTATGGGGTCTATAGGGTCCGAAAGCACTCTACGCTTTCATAGATTTCAATACTTACCATAAAGTTTAATATGAATATATAACTGTATAATGTAATTTAGGGTCCCATTGCAGGAATCAGCGAATTAAAACCTGTGGCCCAAATCTGACACCACCACCCCCACCTCTTTGTGCACTACCCATATATTAAGCTTTACATTTTATTTATTTTTGGGTTTTTTTGTTTGTTTGTTTGAGACAGGGTCTTGCTACGTTGCCTAGGCTGGTCTCAAACTCCTCCCACCTCAGCCTTCTAAGTACCTGGGAGATGCAAACCACCATACCCGGCTGGTTTGGACATTTTAAATGATTGGGAAAATTAAAAGAATGGTGACACGTTGTGACATGAAAATTAGACAAAATTCAAATTTCAGTGTTCATAAAGTTTTATTAGAGCATAGCCATGCTCAGTCATTCACATATTGTCTATGGACACTTTTGCACTACAAGGGCAAAGTTGAGTAGTTATGACAGAGAATATATGACCTGCAAAGCCTAAAATATTTACTACCTGGCCCCTTACAGAAAATGTTTGCCAGCATTTACTCTCCTGGAATACAACGCTCTTGCTGAACTGGATACTAAAAAAATAAATAAATAAATAAATAAATAAATAAATAAATAACTTGTCATAAAGCTGAAAACAAAATCACCTAAATGTCTCCAGGAGTTTTTATCTTCTGAAAACTAAAGGATTAAATTTACCTTTGGGTCACACTACCCTTTGTCTTTTGTTTTTGAAAAATAAATCCAATGAGTCCTTTAATTACCCAAATGTAAAGCAATATGTCCTGTCATTATATTTGAGGGAAAATAAAGTTACCATTAATCTAAATGTAAATGTTTATACTAAGAAGTAAAAAAATTCTCGTTGATATATAAGTTAGATATTTGTTTTAGCATAGCTAGAACTTTGCAGACTTTGTGGTTTCTTTGGAGAAAACATTTCTATATATGGTTTCAATCTTCCCTATGATTGTGTATTATTGCTTATTCTTGGGAAGGGTGTGTGTGTGTGTGTTTTCTAGAATTTCTTTTATCAGGGATTATTAATAGAGACTTAAAAGACTACAGGAAAAATTGGAAATATGCTGTCTTTTTTATTTTTAATTATTATGGATCTATAACAGTTATACATATTTATGGGGCATATGAGATATTGTGATATAAGCATACAATGTGTAATTATTAAATCAAGGTACTTGGAAAGACTATTCCAAGCTGTACTTAACATTAGTTTTGCTACATTTATGTCACCTGGAACTAGACAATGAAGTTATTCAAGATTAACAACTACCTAAGCTTTGTGAAATAATGGTAAAATATTGCATTCTGAGACTAGGTATGATCTTTGAGCTTCATAGGCTCAGGGGCAGAGCTTCCCCTGAAAAGAATGGATACTGTATAAGAGAAGACAAACCTAGGACAACATATGAGGGTTAAGGACACAAGACTGGAGCCTGGAAGAGTGGGAATGGGAGGGAGACAGAAATAAAAATCTGTTCTCATGCAGGACCTTCATAAACTGGTATGCTGAAGGAGGCACGCTATAGGTCAGAGTGACTGCCACAGAGAATGTAAAATGGAAGGAAGTAAATAAGCATTGACCATTCAGAGGCCTTATGGAGGGTAGTTCCTGGACTTGTGGTCCCTGAAAACTGATGTATAAAACAGTAGTTTTTTTTATATTCTCTGTTTGCACTTACCTCTTATAAACCCCAATATTCAGTAAAGTTTTCCTCAAAACTTGTACCCTGGTCTCAATTTATAATAAATTAAGAGAAGTGCCTGCCCCACATTGGGGTGAAATAGTTAAAAAGAGAGTAGGGGTCTCTCCGGAACTCAGGTAGTAGCCAGGATAATCAGCTGAGGATGGCCATGCCCCATGGAGCAGTGGCTGACAATCGCAGGAGCTCCATAGCATGAAAATTAGGCCTATGACAGAGAGCGATTCATTTTCACAGACAAGCCAGAGTCCAGAAGAACTCTGAGAACTAACTGAGAATCCTCTGAGGAAGACACAGACTGGCTGTCAGGGCAGAGAAAGGCCCAAGTCAGTAGTGACAAACGTTTAAGGAAATGTGACCTCATGTCCTAGTCACAGGTTGATGGAGCCATACTAGCTACTTCTGCTGACAGCCTCCCTAAGACAACAAACCTCCTTTAGAGTGAGTACCAAGCCTCTGTAACCTTTCCACCAACTAGCATAATTCCTGGTAAAAAGTAGGATTTGAGTACAATAAATGTATGGAACAGAAGGGTGCAGCGGCCACTGACACTCCTCGTTATAAAGAGCCTCCCCTCGATCAAATTCAGAGGCTTGCTTCAAGAGAAGCATTAGAAGTTCTATGACAAATCATTTGATCACTACTCCGCTGAGAAACAGATAACGCCTGTCTCCGAAACTTATCTTAAGAAATCTGCAAGAACAAAAGTGAATAATTTTAGATGTATTGCAATGGCATGTGGACATATCTTAGAAGAACATCTTAATTACCCAGGAAGTATAAATCGATTACTTTGAGATATTTTTCAGCCTTGAGAGTTTTATCAACACCTAGTCAACACCCAATAGATTAACTGTAATAACAATAACTAATTACTTCTATTGAACATGGAATCTAAGAATGTTTGAGTGCTAAAGGGTACTCAGATCATGAAGCCCAATATAACGTGTACAAGCCCAATATAACGTGTACATGCTGTGGCAGACATCATCAGATCTTTCTTGTTGGGTATGACTATGGCTTTATAATCTCTTTCAGCTGAGCCCTCTGAGCCACTATTCTCAACCAGGCAATATAGCACCCAGGGGGCTGAAACTTGGTTCTTGGAGGATGAAAAAATTGTATGTATTACTATGGATTTGGGACTTGGAAAGGATCATAGTACATAAACAGCTATATATGTGGCATTAGAAATATATATGTAAGGAAGGGAAATGACTAGTAAAAAAATGTCTGAAAAGAATTCTTAGGGGTTGAGAACCACCACCCTGGCAATCACTATGAAGTTAGCACATAAAAAAAACTTATCTTCCATACTGAATAGCCTAAGATTCCCTTTTTACTGATGGGAAAAGTGAAGCTCAGACAGGAGAAGTGAGAATTGTCCTAGACAACATTAGTGGGAAATAATCAAGCCAAGTCTTAAATTCTGAGTTTCAATTAAGTGCCCAGTTTACTTTATAATGTGTCATGTTTTTACCAAAAGAGAGCCCACTTTCTAATCTAGTTAAAATTACATTCCTTTATAAAGCATCCAGAAAAGAATAATACAAAATATTAAAGAAATGTTAAATTGTTAGTTAACAATGTAAAAGGTGTAGGGGGGAACGTGACATTAATGCAGAATACCTATGTTCCTTACTGAGCACCTACTGTGATCAAGGACAGGTGCTATCTCAGGCTCCCCATCAAAGTGGACCACACAATTCTAAAGATGCTCTTGTTCTGCCATGCCATGTGGATGCCTATCTTAGGTATACATCAAGGAGCTGAGGGAATTGCAGAACACACACACAACCAGTCCCTAGTCACTCAAGTCATCCAAACTCAAAAGGAGGCTAAATTCACTATTATAAAAAATCCATTATAAAACAGATTTTTGGTTTTTTCCTAAATTTCCCTTTAAACAGCCCACATGGACTGGATCACTTTTCAAAAGAGGTCATACCATAATAAAAACTCCCAGGGTACTCTGCCAACCCCAAAGCAACAGACCCTCCATTCAGAACATCCTTCATTCAGAACACCATCTATTCTAGCCAGGGTGGTGTCTGCCAAAACTCTGTTCATGGGCAGGGAGAGCTAATGAATAGAATTTGCATGGAATAACTTAAGCTGATTTTGGCATCCCCAGCCAGACATCTGTGCTGACATCTTACTCTCTTCTTTCACGTCTCTCCTCACTTTTGCCAGACTGGCCTCTCTAAAATGCACATCTGATTGTATCATCTCCTGCTTACATGTTCTGGGTGGTTCCCTGCCATCTACGGTATCACTCCAGACTCCCTGGCAGGGCACACAAAGCTCCTCTCTGACTGGCTTGGGTCTACCACTCCAACCTCCTTTTCTTATACCTCCTAACTCCCTCCCACCTCTCTCTCTTTTGGCTCTGCACTTTAACCAAACTAAGGAACTAGCTGCTTCTCAAAACTACCATGTATTTATTCCCTTTCATTGTTTCTTTATAAAAGCAGTGATTTCTCTGGGAGATCTGAATTCAACAAATTCCTATCCTACCATACCCAGCTCAGATATCAACACATGTTCAGAGACTTCCCTCACCCACCCTCAAACAAGGTTGGTGACATACATAGAACACGTTAGAGAACTCAGAATTTCATACCATTGCTAATGTGAAAACTTCTTTCAGGAATGGAATTTTGTCTTGTTTATCTTTGCATGGTCAACTAATAGTAGGTATTCATCAGCTGTTACTTAGTGAATAAATAGGTAAATACTGATTTATCTATATACATAACTGAACTAGCACAGCTGCTACTAATGTCCACAGAGTCTACCAGAACTGCCCAACTTATTAGCCAATGTTTTACTCCTTCATTATGCTATTATGATATTATGTATTTTCAAATTACATGGGAGGAAATTTTATACAGACCCGCCATTAACCACCACTGATTGGCAGGTTGGGAAAGTTGTTTCTCATCCAATTTAGTTTTGGTCTTTCCAATGATATAAAGGAGAAAGTCTCTGTTTGATGCCCCATGACTTTTAAGACCTCTCTAAAAACATGCTAAAATTTCCCTTTTTCACCAGGAGATCAAAGAACTTAGCCTCA
This sequence comes from Loris lydekkerianus, assembly GCA_963574355.1. Taxonomy (NCBI): domain Eukaryota; kingdom Metazoa; phylum Chordata; class Mammalia; order Primates; family Lorisidae; genus Loris; species Loris lydekkerianus. The sequence continues at coordinate 45,063 of CAUYPK010030565.1, forward strand.
AAAACTTCAACAACAATCAATACTTAGCTAAAATATAGTAATACCACTATTACCACTATTCTCATTGTTTTGTTTTGTTTTGTTTTTGTCCATGGTTACTTGCCATTAATACAAAGTAATATTATTTTTATTTATCATAGGGATATAACATTTTGTTGTGAAATATATTTAAGTTAAAATAATACAGCTTAAAGAAAAAAAAGATAAGAAAATATTATTACAGGTAGTTGTGAGTATTGCAAAAACATTAGTGAGGATGGCACCCAAATGCCTCCCTCCCTGAAGTGGATAAAGCACTGGTTTTAGAAGGCAAAAGGCCCGAGGGACTCACAAGCCCTGTGCTCTTGCCAAAGTTACCAAACTTCTTTGAGTGTTCTTTTTTGAAATTAGTAGAGTAAAAGTTAAAACTGCAACTTTTCGTATTCAAGTTGTTAAAATCAAATGAAGTGTGTGTGGAAATGTACAGAGAGCACCAACATTATGATCATCAAAACAGCCAGCCTCCAGGCAGCCCAGCGTCCCTGTCCATCCCACATCATCCAGTGCGGTTGAAGTTTCCCTTTCTTGATTTCTAGTTCAAGTTGTGCATGTGTGCCTGTGGATTTAATCCTTCTTCTTCTCAGATTCCTGTGACAATGACCAAGGACATTTAAAAATAATAAAATGTCTCAGGATAGTGTCATTAACTGATCAAAATGCCTGAGGAATTTCTGCCCAGTGTAGGGCAGACGGGGAAATGAAGGAACTCACTGACAGCTCCTCACCCCAGCCAGGTAAAGCAGCAGACCACAGGGCCTGTAAGGGTCCGTCCAAGTCAGCCCCCCTGCCCCCACCTCCCACAGTTCCACACCCTAAACAATAGGAGCCGGAGGCGCCATTAGATTGGGACAAGGACAAGGAGAGAAGTAACAACCTCAAGTCCACAAATAACTTCTGGAAATTCTAACAGTCCAGGTAATCAAATTGGTAGGGCTGGAGGAGAGGAGGTGACACGATAGTCATTTCCATCCTCCAGCATTAAAACACTAAGCAAAGACATGATTTCACTTACAAGCAGCTGGACCTCTAATTTAACAAAATGAAGTTACAATTTTCTAGATTATTCTTCTTCCCCCTTATACCTTTGCTGGAAAACTTCAACCAGGAATCTATAGAATCGATGCCCACCTCAACTCCAGATCCTAGACAAGTTCTTTAAGGCTTTTGAGTTCACAGAAGTTCAATGTGAGAGAATTGTTCTGCCCCAAACGTAAATACTATCTGAACCTCTAAAAGTAGAGTGTTAAGATGAAGGGAGACAGATTTGGCTGCCCTACATCACATGAATCTAGCTTCACTTGTGTTCATTCCTTTGGCCAATTCTAAATTCATATATAGTAAAGACACTTTCTTAAAATTATCTCTGCAATCCCTCCCCTCACCTCAGCCTTCTTCCTGCCCAATAATAAAGAACTTAGCCTAAGACAGGAGAGAAGGGAAGAAATTACTGAGGTGTCATCACAGCTCACAGCAGCCTCAAACTCTGGGGCTCAAGTGATTCTCTGGCCTCAGCCTCCCAGGTAGCCAGTGACTGGAGTGGGTTGGGAGTTTCCCCAGAATGTTTCTACAGCACGATGGAGACTGATGTTGAAGCAAAGAGAAACAGAAAACATGGAAAATATAAATTTCATTAATTTTTTTTCTGAGTTAGAAAATGACCCTTAGGATGATTTCAAATAATTTTATTACCTATCTAAATGTTTTTCTCGACCACTTTTGGCTACTGACAAGGGCTTCTTTGAATATGACGTGGGCCCTCCAGCTTTACCTGGGCTACATGTACTTTTAGAGGGACAAACTGGAGGGGGTAGAAAGAACAGTTGCTCAAGTGGAAAGTCTTGAAATGGGACTGAATGAATGAACATTTGAAGAAACAGTCTATTTAGCTAAAAGAACACAAGACTTATGGTAGAGACTGAACGGTGTAATTATTCCTCCCTGAGAGGTAAAATTGAAATGATTAATAGAAATTAGGAAAGGGACAACAATCTCCAAACATATCAGGAGAGGACATTTTTAGCTGGCAGTGAAGCAGATGGGTTTCCTGGGCTGGAGAAAGTGTCCAGATTTAGTGTGGAGAACCACGTCAACGGGACAATTCAAGCAAAGGAGGATCTGGGGAATGGGGTTTAGTTTGATGTTCTTCCTAAGTGATACAAAGATCAGGATAAAGAACTGAATTTTCTAAAGCCCTAAGTTGTGGCCCAAGACCAATTGTTGGATGCCAAAGGCATTTTTCTTGATAGATTCATCAAATGGCATTCTCTTTTCCTAAATAAAAGATGTTCCTTTCTGTACTCTCTAAAGAAAAATAAGCAGGCTGGGCACAGTGACTAGAGCCTGTAATCCTAGCACTCTAGGAAGCTGAGGCAGGTGGATTGCTTAAGCTCAGAAGTTCGAGACAAGCCTGAGCAAGAGCAAGACACTGCCTCTAAAAATAGAAAACTAGGGAGGCACTGTGGTTGGGCACCTGTAGTCCCCACTAGTTGGGAGGCTGAGGCAAAAGAATCACTTGAGCCCAAGAGTTTGAGGCTGCTGTGAGCTATGATGATGCCACAGCACTCTACCCAGGGTGACAAGAGTGAGACTCTGTCTCAATAAAAGAGAAACAAGTAGAGGCCAATTACCCCAACTTGTCTGTCCAATTCCACTGAATGTTGCTCCAGACATAGTTTTGTCTCCTCCATAGTTCTGAGGTTTGCCTAGCAAGCGTGGCAAAACCTGAGAATTTACAACCTCAACTGACATTAAATACAGACTCCGACAAGACAAACTTTCTTCTCCCAAGAGTGTCTGCCTTAGCAATTTCATCTCAAATGGAGAGTGAGGTTGGGCCAAACTTAGAGAATTCCTGGAGAATGCTAAGACCAATAGTCGAATCGGGAGCTGAAATCTACACAGACTGCAGGCCAGAGCTGGGTCTTCTCTCTCCCTGGCAAGAGCTGGCTGACATGACTCAGTGGGCATAGCTATACCTGTGAACAAAGCCCAGACTTCTGGGCTGTGTGATCAGCACATCACACTCACAGCAGTGAGCCAACAGGTGAGCTGCTGTGACTAGCACGTTAGATTTCTTTCTGGCCAGGATTTCTGCAGAGTCTGCTCCTCGTGGGGAAGGCAAGACGTTTGAGTAAGGCAACAGCAACAACCGCAGTGAGTCAGCAATGAGATGAGTTAACATGCACGTGAGCACCTGCTACGATCTTGTCCTGGCTGCATTCAAGAGATTCATAACTCACAGATGAAGGAGAGATAGTTCCTGCCTTGAGGAGCTCTCAGTCACCTGGGAAAACAGATATATAACCTCACAATGGCAACATTTTGTGGGGGTGCCCTTGGGGAGATGGACCCATTAAGGGAACACAAATAAGAGAGCACAACTATCGTGTACCCCCAGGTAGCTCTCGTGAACATTATGTCATCTAAGCTAGAGCTCTCAGGCTGATAAAAAAAGGAAAAAGTATACTGTTGGGAGGGAAGACATGAGGAAAGGTACAGAGGCAAGACATTTGCTGTAGTTATTTGGGGTGATAAAAGCTTTAAGATTCATTTATTACAGAATTAAATAAAAATAAAACTTTTATGGATGACAGTCCCAAAACTAAAAGTGCTTTGGTAGGTGGACCCAATGCCCTCCCTTGACGGGATACCAGTGGAAACGAATTGGCCAGAAAAGATGTTAATTTGGCTGTAGTGCAAATTATGTGCATCTATCCACGTCTGTAAAAATGCACAAGGGATAGTGAATAAGGAATGAAATAGAGAAGTTCTTTTGGTTTCAGAGTACTCAATTTAAAGAAATTCCTTCCAAGCAGGGACTTCCACTATAGAGGTCCAGTAGTGACAATGATGGAGTTGACAGAGAATAACTGAGACAATGCTGGAAAAGTAAACAGGTCAGGCTGCTCAACAAGAACATGACTTCTTTCCACTATAGGACTCCTACATAAATAAATAAAAAATAAATTTCCATTAAAATTTAGCTGCCTCAATTCTCTTCTGACCACGTTTTAGACAAAGATGTTTGACAAGATCAAGTAGCTCATGCTTCAAGCCAATGGGCCCACTGGCTGCTGTCCAGGATAAACACTGTCAGTAAGACTCTGCCTCCCCAACCTCCCAGGAGACCATGGGTTGCCTGCTGAATGGGACTTACCCATGTTCACTTTTACGCCTTCTGAATTTTAGAGAGCAAATCACATCATGGGTCACCAAATGAGCTGTCATTGACTCGGCCACAGGAGAACCCATAAGCAGAACTATCAGTTCCACCAAGTGTAGGTGACACTGATCTCTTGTTTTATCCCTAGTTTTACCCATGAAAGAGCAACCAGAGGAACCTATCTCCCTTCAAATTATTATTTTAAAGGTTATTATCTCTCTCAGGAGATCAAAGAGGTGTTCTGAGAGTAATAGGAAATATAGTAATTAGATCAGGAGTGAAAAAAACAGATTTACTTTAACGTTACTGAATTTTTGTGTAATCTGGGACAGGTCACTCTGCCCCTGTGGGTCTATCTCCCAAGATGATCTGATTTCCCCCAGTTTATTTTGACAGATTGTAACTTTCAGGTTGATTGGTACATTTGTTTAAAGATTAAATTCAATCTTAAGATTCAGATAAAAATATAATTCATTCATCTGCTCCTATTAGGTATCAGGAATTGTTACAGATATTGCATCAGATTTAATGAGTTTCCCATTCTCTTTTTACAAAGAGAATTTAAGGCAGCTTGAGAGAATAATTCAGTATACTAAACACCATTCTTGAGAAAAATAAAGTAAAATCGGGCATTGTATAATCACTAATATGTAACATAACATCTTTCTATTTGCTAGAGGTAGGTCATTCATTTGTTTCTGAGCTTCCTAGCAGCCAATGCAAAGAGGAAAACATGATCTATTTTATAATTTTTCTGGGTCTATAAGACACAAATAACACAAAAGCTATTTCTGATGCTGAGATCTAAATATGTAATGTTAGCTTGACATACATAAATACTTGAACTACAGAAATCTTAATACAACAAACATTTGCTCACTCCTACGCTGTACCAAGCTCTGTGCCAAGGTACTAAAAGGACTGAGATGAGTAAGATCTAGTCCATGCTCTTCAAGTTTTTCATGTACATAAACTGCAGAACAGGAATCACAGGTTACTACTGTCAATTCCTCCTAACTCCTAAAGATGTTCTATCAGTCCCCTGTGAAAGGGGGACTTATAATATATAGAGGTCCCAGAGGTCCCTCTAGCTTAGGGTAAATTCCAGCAGTGTATTGAAAATGGGAACACAGAGACAGGAAAACAGGAGCAGGAATTGGGGGTTCTCTGTGGTTAGGAGAAACGTTCTCCCATCCCTACCCATTGCTACTCTGGAACATTTATCTAGACCACAATCACATGGAATTGGTGGGTGTTTTTAGACTTTGTTGTCAACAATTAATCTGCTTTGCAATGACTTAAAATGCTACCCCTGGCAAATGAGAACTGTCAGACCTCAAAGCAGCAGCAGCCCTCTCTGTCCTGCCTAAAGTGCTGAGCAAATGCCAGGCCAAGGGAGCCCAGCCCTCTCCAGAACAGCCAGATTGCTCCTGGATGCACAGAATTTGACTGAGAAAAAGATACTGCCCTTAGAAACAGAGTCCATGTATCTTTGAAGGCACCTATCTATTTCATAGTCCTCATTTTCCCAATAAGGAAACCCACTAAAACCCATTAAAGAAAGTGAGTCATGGGGAGGACAACTGACTTACTCAAGGTCATGCAGGGCAGAAGAGGGAAGCCACTGCAGAAACACTTCACCACACGCCTGCATCCTATTGGGGACCTGAAATCGCAGTCCCCTTGGAACTGTGGCTTCCTGAGTAGAGAGGCATGTCTCAGGGTCTCATTCATCTCTGCAGCCCCAGTGGCCTGGGCAGTGCCTGGACCATCATTAAGAGATTACATTATGCTGCTTTGCATTGGGTTCTGCAACCCAGGAGTGGATAAACTAGTGCAAATTCTCAATGCTGGCAGCATACTAGAGGACCTGGGGGTGTTAAAAATAATGTGATTGCCCGGGCCCTACACCAAAGCAAGTGAATCAGAATGGCAAGTGACTGTGATACAAAGGTAGGGGTGAGAACTACCCATCCAGCATCTCAGAATTCACTGTTCTTGGCATGTTAGTTCCATTGAGATGTGCTTGCCAAGGATTTTACCATGGCGGTCCCAGGGTACTCAAAATCAAGAGCAGGAGTCTTTTCCCTGTTACTGTTCATATATTGCCATCTAGTGGTTGCTGTGGCTTTTCCAGGGCTGTGTCATAAAGTTGAAATTATGCCCCTGCTGAGAGATTTCACAGGGTGCCAGAACCCCAGCTGTTTTGTTATTTGGACTCTCTTTACTTGCAAAATGTCCCGTGATTTCTTTCCTGGGGCATCTACAAGTGTTTGGTTTTATTTGGACACGGATACTGGGGTGGAAGTGGACCCAGGCCGACGCTGAGAATCAGAAGGATAAACTTGCACACTCACCAATGTGCATGTGAGCCCTGGTTCAGCAACGTGCTAGTCACTTGGCATTGGATGTGTCATTTTACTCCCTGTGCTTTGGTTCCCTCATTCTAAAGGCCAAGAAATTAACCCAGTCTTCTACAGCTCTGAGAAATGTTTATGTGAATGGGGTCACTAATGTGTGAGAATGAGTAAATAAATGCACACACACACACACACACACACACCCCTGCGTCACCATTGTTATGCAGGTCCTGACGTGTGAGGTATGTAGATGATCAATAATATAATTTTTAGATTATATATCCAGAAGCTAATCCTATGTATGATCTTGAGTCCCACGAACGTACAGATGATAAAATTACCTTTCCAATGGGCAGCTTTGAATTTTATGTAATGAATAAAATTTACATTCCTCTGAGAGTCCTAGGTACACTGGATTGAAGGAAATGTCACCAGAGCAGAAAACCCCTTAAATGGGGTCTTCAGTGTCCTCAGTTACCTATTTAAAGCGGCTGTTGGGAAAAGATAAGTTTGAAGGTTCTAACCAGGAAAAATCCAGGGGGCAATTTCCATCCCAGAAAGAACAGGTAGAGAGTACATCAGGGAGTTAAAAGAGACGGTCATGAGAGCTCTCTATGCAGGGAAGTGGTGTGTGCAGCTTCCACGGGAGACAGGGCTGCTGCGCCCTACAAGAGCCCTGCAATGTGAGACCACACAGACGTAAACCTTTTCATTGCACAATTCATTTTAAAATATCAATGATTTTCATGGGAAAAACAGGCATTCTAGCTGTGGGCATGGTTTTCTACCTTTTGCTGATAACACTAGCTTTAAAGAGCTAAGAATATCTTCTGACGCAAACTTTAAGAGAAAGCTTAGGAAAAACTTCTGAATGCTCTGGTAAGAACAGCAGCAGTCTCCTACTCGGCTGTGTGCAAGAATCACCTGGGAAGCTACTTTAACATGGGCACCAGAGTAAAGATCACGATTCCAGGGCTCAGGAATGAAGGGGACACAAGAACTTCATTTTTAATAGACACTTCCAAGTGATTCTTCTCCCAGTGCGTCACAGAAGGCACCTTGAGAAATCCCGGTCAAGAAGTTTTTTTTTCTGCCAGGCTTTACATGTTAGAGGGAAAAGAAGCATGCTGGGATAGGGCAAAGCAGAGAATGGGGTGCTAAGTGCCCTGAACTGTGCACTGGATGAAAATCCAATGCAGAAAAGCAGAATAGTCAGCAGTCTTGGAATCAGATAGTAGATCAAGGTAAGGATCAAAAGATACAACCCAGCAGGTCGGAGGACATGGCCAGGTGCACATGCCAACCACTGGGTGTCTGACATACAATTTCTCTGATTCTCACTATAAAAAGAGAGGCTTCTATTATCTCCATTTCATTGGTAAGGTACAGAGTTTACTGTTTACCCCTCACTATCCTGACCACCACTCAGGTAAGGCTGCAGCAGTTTTCAGAGCCCCTCAGTGGGACATGCAGGCCTGTAAGGATGCTCTTTCTACAACTATATATACCCACTCCCGTCTCTTCCCTCACCATCCTCCCCTGTCTGGGGGACACAGCAAAACATTCAACTCCAAAATCACTTTTCTTATAAGACTCCAAATCAGAACTAATTATTGTTGAGATTTTGAAGCATTTATTTAACAAGCACTCATCATCAGCCATGGCTAGACATGTTACAAAGGTATCTCATGGAATATAATAATACAAGCTTGGAATTATCATCTAGAACAAGGGTCAGCACAGTATGGCCCCTGGGCCACCAACATAATTGCCCGTTTTATAAGTAAAGTTTTATTGGAACATAGCCACACTCATTTGTTTGCATATTGTCTTTGGCTGTGGCAGAGCTGAGTAGTTGCAGAAAGTGTGTGGCTTGCAAAGCTTACTATTTACTATCTGGCTCTTTACAGAAAAAGTTTCCCAAACCTGGTCCAGAAAAATAAGTAACACACCTAACATAATCCAGTGCGCATTTTGAATTGCTCCTAAAGAAATCTTTTGAATCCAGGGCTCTCTGACTCTTGAACTAACACACAATCATGTTTCCATTCTTTCTACACTTCGCATCTTGTTTGTATCTCATTTGAAGTATTTATCATGATTGTACTCATATAGAAGCCATTCACTCGCCAACCAAATTTTTTTTATTAAGTCTTTTGTACATAGATCATAAATACATTTATGCCAGGGCCGCGCCTGTGGCTCAATGAGTAGGGCGCTGGCCCCATATATCGAGGGTGTCAGGTTTGAACCCGGCCCCAGCCAAACTGCAACAAAAAATAGCCGGGCGTTGTGGCGGGTGCCTGTGGTCCCAACTACTCGGGAGGCTGAGGCAAGAGAATTGCCTAAGCCCAAGAGCTGGAGGTTGCTGTGAGCTGCAACGCCACAGCACTCTACCAAGGAAGACAAAGTGAGATTCTGTCTCTTAAAAAAAAAAAAAATAATAATAAATACATTTATGCCAATTTCAGTGTGTTGATTATTTGTATAAATTGGAGTGCTTACATCATACTAATCAGCATAGCTTTCACCTCATTTACCCAATTATAGCATTAGGACATTTGTGTTCTACTCATGTTAGACCCAACTTGTACTTGCAATGTGTTCCATGTTGTGGTCCCCTTACTATTCCCTACTATCCCTCCTACCCCTTCCCCATCGCTCTCCCTCCCCTTCCCTCCTTCATCCAATTTTTATCAAGTTCCTACAAATAAGACAGGTTCGCACCTTCCAAGATGGAACTACCGGAGCAATGACGCTCAACATTTTCAGACTGTTAATCCCAATCAGTAAAATAACTTTTGAGCACACAACCACAACACAGGTACATTTATTAGTCATGAAGCATTTATGTATACTATACCAACATATTATGTACATTACAAAGTATACAGATAAGAGAGATGGGAATTCTATTCTATTCTTCCAACATCCACTTTGGAAACCACTGGATCCCGTAGAAGATTTATAGGATGTTGTGGAAAGTGTGAAGGAGAAGGGTGAACATGGGGCTTAGAGAGAAGAGAAGAATCAAATATGGAAAGAGCTATAAGTGGAGGACTCTCAAGGGGGGAGGGCGTGTGACCTAAGTCTTAGAAGATGAGCAGCAGACTGTGAGGCAAAGAAAGGGGAAGGGGCCTCTACCCAGGGTAGCCGGCTTATTCAAAGACACAGAGATGAAAAAGCATGTGCTGTCTGCAGATAACAGGGCTTTGTTGTCTGTGAAAGGGGTATATAAAGGAAGATGAGGCAGGTCAACATCAAGAACCAGACTCAAGGCCTCCAGTGCCAGACTATCTGAAGCTTCTCCTGAAAGCAAAGAGGTGACATTTAAGCAGAGGACTGCTGTTATTAGGTTGATGGTGTAGAAAGATCTCTCTCTCTCAACTACAACTTGGATGCTACCTAATAAACACAAACAATGTAACCCGATTGTGCGTACACTTATATTACTGTACATACTCGAGTATAAGCCGAGTTTTTTTTGGCACAAAATTTGTGCCGAGTTCGGGTTTTTCGGCACAAATTTTGTGCCAAAAATACTCGGCTTATACCTGAGTATATACGGTAATCTGAAATTTAAAAAATAATAAAAGAGAAAGATCTCTCCGGAAGCTGGGTGAAGGAGGGATTAAGAGTATGACTGCAGGTAGGAAGGTTAGTGCACAGCATTTATTGAACACTCGTTTATTCCAGTTATATAAGCATGTCTGTCTTTTAACTGAGAACTCCAGGAAAGGAATGGTGGTCATATTCATACTCTCCCCTTCTCCAACCAGCACTGAGCTAATAAATACGAGCTAATAACTATTGGTTGGAGTATACTGAGTTGACACTTTGTCCCATTTGCAAGAATAAGATTTCCCAGGATGAAATCTTTGCTGCCTCTGGAAAACCATCAATGGCCCCGGTCTGAGCCTCAGACGAGCAGATAAAAGGACTTGAGGAGTCATGACTCGTCCCTAGAGAAGCGAGGGCCACAGGGGAGGCCGACACCTGGGTTGAATCAGCACCTGGAAAACTGCTGAGGACGTATGTCAGAGCAGCCTGCCTGAGTCCACATCTCCAGGCCATGACTCGCTGAATCAGCGGGCACCTGTCTTGCCCTGGGCAGTCTGCGAGGCTGGTTGCTGATGACGGCTCCCTGGTGGGGTACCTGGTCTGGCACAAGTGCAATGACTGATACCAAGTGCTTCCTTCTAGAGAAGCCAGAGGAGCCCCGGGCAGCTCTGGGTTATCAGAAGAGAAACTCAACAACTTTACCCTCCACATCTTTCTGGCTGAGTATTAAAGAATAAGGAATTTGAAAAGGGCCACAGAAAATGACTTGCTATATTAGGAGAACTCAGACTTGAACAGAAAACCGCCGTGTTGCTTGACCTAAGGGCCCCATTTATGGACATTAGAAAGCCAAAGAGGAAAAAGAACAAAAGAACCATCTAACCACAGATACATAACCCAGGATAATCCACCCCAGGATCTCAAAGAAAGCTAGCTGGTAGGGTAATAAAAATAAGAGTAAGATTTTATACAAGAAATCCATTATATACTAGATATGAGGAAGATAACTTCAAATATAGTTTAATATAATTTGTCATAGCAATAGATCAAAAAATAAAAATCATGTGCTCATGCCTATGAGGTCTTTGAAAAATTTAAAACCCAAAAAATTATTTAAAAATAGGAATAGAGGGCTAATTATTCAACATTAGAAAGGATATAGTCCATCTAAAATACAGCATCGTGCTTATCAGGAAAATAGTAGAAGAAGAATTTCTATTAATGTCAGAAATAGGACAAGGTTTTTTGCCATCTCTAGTATTTATACTTACAATGACGCTACTAACCAACACCATAGATAAGAAATAGAAATAATAGATATTAAAAGTAGAAGAGAGGCAATAAAATTATGAGTGCTTGCAGATAATATTTGTTTAGACAATCCAAGATACACAGTAAATTTTACTGCAGGACCTATAGTTCTTGGGATTCTAGAGGTGTCATTAGAGGAATGAAAATAATCAAAAATATTTTCCTGGAAAACACTGTTATCTCTCCCTGTTCATTTGAAATACACAAATGGTACCAAAGTGAATAGCATGGGAAAGGAAATCTCAGCTTCAGCAACACCATAATGTCTCATGTAAAACAGCAAAGAAATAGCAAAGAAAAGACTAGAAAAGAAAAAAAAAAATCAATAAAGCAATCAACAGATATTTAGAAACAATGAGAAAATTCATTAAGGTGGCTGGATACAAAATGAATACAGGTATATTGAAACCAATAGCTTTCATATAGGCAAACAATAGTCAATTAGAAGATATGATAAAAGGAAAAATTCCATTTAAAATATAAGATATGATGAAAGGAAAAATTCCATTTAAAATATAAACAAAAAAAGATAAAAGGCCTACGAATAAACCAGATCAACAGGAAGAAAGCAGATTAACAATATCTATATCAGAGCCAGTTTCATTGGCTCACGCCTGTAATCCTAGCACTCTAGGAAGCCACGACCGGTGGATCGCTTGAGCTCAGGAGTTCAAGATCAGCCTGAGTAAGAGAGAGACCCCCATATCTATTAAGAATAGAAAAAGTAGCCGGCCATGTAGCAAGACACCTGTAGTTCCAGCTATTCAGAAGGCTGATGCGAGGATCACTTGAGCCCAAGACTTTGAGGTTGCTGTGAGCTATGATGACACACCACTCTACCCAGAGTGACAGAGTGAGACTCTGTCTCAAACAATTAAAACTTTTAAAAAACAGATGTACATCAGAAAACCTTAAAATGTTATTCAGAGACAAAAAGAAAGCAAACAAATGAAAGGTATGCTGTGTTCTTTGACAAGAATACTCAATGTCATTTTTATTTATTTTTTTTAATGTGGATTTTTTTTTTATTATTATTAAATCATAGCTGTGTGCATTAATGCGATCATGGTGCACCATACACTGGTTTTATAGACCATTTGACACATTTTCATCACACTGGTTAACATAGCCTTCCTGGCATTTTCCTAGTTATTGAGTTAAGACATTTACTAAGTTTCACATGTACCCTTGTAAGATGCACCGCAGGTGTGATCCCACCAATCACTCTCCCTTCGCCCATCCTTCCCCTCCTCAAAGTCATTTTTAAAAATCAGTTCTCTTAAATCAATATATAAAGTTAGTATATTTTCAATAACAATAGCAAGGAGATTTTTTTAACCAGATAAGCATAGACAAGTACATTCTAAAGGTTACACAGAGATAAGTAAAAGTAACCAAAAAAAAAAAAAAAAATCGGGGGAGGGGGGGAAGAGAGGAGAGACATGAGTGGGACCAGCCCCAAGAGGCTGTTTTAAAAACTATTAAAAATTAAAATAGTGTCAAATAGGCTTAAGAACAGGCAGATAAAGGAATGGAGTCGAAAGTTCAGAAATAAATGCAAAAGTATGTTGGAATATAGGTAAGAACAGGTAACATTTTAAATTGTTGGTTGGTTGAAGGATTATTCAATAATTGACGTTTTGTCAACGAGGTAGTCATTTGGAAAGAAAAATAAAGTTGGGTCTATTGCTTACATCTTACATGAAGGTAAACTCTAGTTGTATCAAAGATTTGAACACGAAGGAATAAAATGGAAAACTACCAGAAGTAAACACAAGAGAACAGTTCTTTACACCTTCAAAGTGTGAAAACACAGAAACAGCAAAAAACTGAAACATGAGACTGCATGAAAATTATATCTGACTTTTTTAATCAAGATAAAAACAATCTGGAGGAAATGTTTGCAACTCATATCATAGATAAAGGTCTAATTTTCTTGAATTTGTAAAGAACACCTACAAATCAGTAAGAAAGAATATAAACAAACAGTTCTTGGAAGGGAAATGCACATGATTCCCAAACAATTGATGTGATTCTCAATATTGCTCATAATTTGGGAAATGCAAATTAAAAGAACAATAAATTTATCCTTTCCCTTCCACCTGCTTGCTCTCTGTTCAGTTTTACTATTAATATTAAATGTGCACATAGGTGTTGATTGATTAATTCCAATTTATTAGTGAGTACATGTGGTGTTTATTTTTCAATGCTTGAGATACTTTACTTAGAATAGTGTCTACTTCTATCTAGGTTGTTATAAAAGGTATCAGTTCACCACTTTTACAGCTGAGTAGTACTCCATGGTTTACATATACCATATTTTATTAATCCACTCATGTATTGGTGGGCACTTGGAACCATGCACACTATCTGGGTGATGGGGCACATTTAAACTTTGACTCAAACTATACAAAAGCAATTCATATAACCAAAACGTTTGCACCCCCCCCATAATATTCTGAAATGTAAAACAATTTAAAAATAAAATCACAATGAAATAACATTTCTTACCTATCACTTTGGCAAAGATTAAAACATTGTAACATATTGTGTAAGCCAGGATGTAGGGTAAGATGCCTTTCTTTTGTAGCTGGTGGAACTTTAGATCCCCAAAACACCCATGGAGAACGATGTGGTACTACCTATCAAAATGTTAAATATATGCCGGGTGTGGTAGCTAAACCTATAGTCCCAGAGTTTTAGGAGGCTGAGGTGGAAGGATCACTTGTTGCTAAGAGTTCAAGACCAACCTGGCACATAGCAAGACCCTGTCTTTACCAAAAAAAAAAACACCTTAAAAATTAGTGAGGCATAGTGACAAGTGCCTGTAGTCACAGCTACGTGGGAGGCTGAGGTGGGAGGATAGATTGAGCTGAGAGTAAGAAGGAGGCTATAGTGAGCTACGACCCGGCCACAGCATTACAGCCTGTGACGGAGGGAGATTCCATCTCTAAAAATAATAATACACATGTCTATTGATTCAAAATTCTGCTCCTAAAAATTTATTCTGTTTGTTTGAAATGAGATGTGTTCAAATACTGTCACTGAAATACTTCCTATCCTGGAAAAAGTTTGGAAACAACACTGATCATTAGAGGAAAGTTCAATTAAATTATAATATATCCATATGCAGTCACTTTAAAAGTTGAAGCATCTCCCTCTGTACTAATATAAAATAATTTCTATGATGCCTTTTCAGGTAGAAAAGTCAAGGTATAAAAAATAATAGAGAAAGATATGTTTGTATATGCCTACATTACTTCCAGAAAAATACACACAAAAAACTGGTAACAATAAATCTTTTGAAGAAAGACTGAATGGCCTGGGAACAAGAGTGGGAAGGAAAATTTATTTTTTACTGGGTACTCTTCTGCGCCCTTTAAATTTTGTAGCACAAGCATTACCTATAAAAAAATATTGATGTAATTCTTCAAATATATGCCACCTTCACCCCTCCCTGGTGCTCCAGTTTCTAGAACCATGAATGACTTATCTCAATGCAGATTCAAGGGATCTGGAAGCTGAAAGGATCTTCCATCATCTAGTCCAGCCCCAACTCTAACAGTTGAATCCCCCCTACAAACATATTGTTAAAAATGTGGTCCACAGACCAGAAGCATTAGCAATGCCTGGGAGTTTGTAAGAAATGCAGAGACCTCACGCCAGTCCCACTGAATCAGAAACAAGATCCCCGGGTGATTTCTGTGCACACTCAGGTCTGAAAAAGGCTCTCCCAGGATGCTCTTGACACATCACCATCCAGCATCTGCCAGAAAAGCCCCAGAGAAGGGAGATTGCGTCCTTCTGAATTCACCTCTTCCTCACAATTACCTTATACTGAACAGTAATGTGCTAGAAGGTCATAGAAATAATAAATCTTCATTAATCCTCATAATAACCCTGTGAGGGACAGAATTTCCCAAGGTGAGGGACAGATACCATCCATGGTGTGAGAAATGATTCTTGATGAACACCTAAACTGCATAATATGTTCTTGCATAATGAGACTATTATTCCCATTTCAAGTATTTTCAATGCTTTTAGTTAATTCAGAAAGAAACTCACAGTTTGGTGCTAGTGTATCTTTCATGCTTCTTTACATTATTGGTAATCGCCCCTCCTATTTCCCCCACTTCAACTTGAACTCTCTCCCTCTCAACAGCTCAATTAAGTTACTGTATGGAGCCAAAGCTATCCTCCTGCAGCTTCCACCTGTATTGGATAAAGGATATAAACATGAATAGGGCATATGTTGATCATGGCTGTGATCTTACAGAGCAGAAGACATTCCTACCCAAGCACTCAAAGCACAACCATGAAGGACGAAATTGATGTTCAAATTCTAAATGTCTGTACTTCCCAATCCTTCACAAAGTTAAGGAGGTATGTGGACTTGGAGTAACATATCTGCAATATACCTGACATCAGAGATTGAAAACTAATTTGGAAAATAAACTTCTTAAGTTTCAAAAATTACCAGAAATTAGTAAACAAGACCAAATGATGAAATACAAATGTCTGATAAACACATGAAAAAAGTTTATCACCTAAAGTAAATGCAAAGTAAATCACTATGATTATCAAATATAAAATAGGAAAGTATATAGAAGTATTAAATTTGAAGACATGAGGACGTAGAGAAATGGGCATGATTACATACTGATACTGAAGTTTACATTGGCATAACTTTATCCAACTATAATTTGGCTTTAAAATATTTTAGACCTGGTAAATGTATTTCCAGAAATAAAACTTATAGGAATAATTGAAGATTATTATGAAGATTCAGCAGTAAGGAAGTTATCTCAATGTTAACAATAATAGGAGAAAAAAGAAAGAAAGAAAAGGAGGGAGGGGAGAGAGAGAGCAATGGGTATATCGAAGTGCCCAATAGTAGGAAATTAATTGAATAAATTGTGGTAAATTTTGTCTAATAAGATGCAAGGCATCATTTATAAAATATAGAAGATTTATTTACAAAAAAATGATGATGTATTACTAAGTGGGGGGAATACTGGAAACATAAAAACAATTTTCAAAGCAAATTCTAGTGGCATGGTAGTATAAGAGAGAAGGAGAAAAAAATATTTAAAAATACTGACACAGGATGCTTATTACTGCAATGTGTTAAGAGCAAAAATTAATCAAACCTGGAACAATTTAGATTTCAACTGATGCAGACTGGTGAAGTGACCAGTGACCATGAGCCTTTAGGAACAAAGTATATCCGTATGTGTTGATATGAAAAGATTTCGAGACATTCCATGAAAAAGCCAAGTATGAAGAATGGGATCGCATTTGTAGAAAATAATAAAGCTATATAGATACAGATATAATATACTTCCAAGGGCTACCAAAGAAACTGTAAAGAACGGTTGTAAAAGCCTGGGTCTTCAGAATAGAAGGGGAGATTCATTCTATTCCTTCCTGCAGTGCTTGATTTTTTCCCCACGTACCTTTATTGTTAGGTGTGCACAGAGGCTCAATAGACCACAAAAAGCTAATAGTGATTATCAGTGTCTGTTGACAAAATTGTTTTTGTTTATCTTTATTTCCTGATCTTCTGTAGTAAACATCCATTACATATGTATTTAACATATTTTAATCATTTCAAAAACAACTGATGACATGGAGAAATACAAAACGTTATGTCAATCTTGATTTTGTCTTAGGATATATTTAGACAGTATATGCATAGAAAGATGAGTGGAAGGAAATGTGAGTTATGGAATTATCTCTTGATGGGCTTAGTGTAGGGAAAGCTCTATTTTCTTCTTTATACTCTTCCTGTTTACCACTATGTTTTCATATTCAATATTATATATATTTTTATATCTATATAAAGAGAGAGGAACAAAATGAAAACAAAGAACTAACCCAGCCCCACATTGGAAGAAATCGATTTGACAGAGTAATGTGAGGACAGTTGGCATTAATAGACAAAAACAAATGTCAGAGCCTCCCTGGACACAGTTGGTATCAGGTAAAGGTGTGGGGCTGAGAGAAACAGAGGCTAAAGAAGTTCCTTTGGTATATCTGCAGAGAGTTCTGGAGTTCTGATGTTAGAGAAGACTTTCTAGTCACCTAAGTAAGCCCTGTGGTTGAAGCCGATCTTTCAGGGCCTCGGTTGCTCCAGCTACAGAGAAATGCTGACCTGATCACTAGGGACAGGAAAGGAAAGCTGTGTGCACTGATGGGCCCACTCTGCTCCCTGCAGTGGTCCAGTTCCCTGGATATGTCTTTCAATCAGTCATTCATTTCACAAATTAGTATGTTCCTAACTTACGCAAGTGTTAGATGTGTTAGATTCAGCGCCCTCCCCCCCACACACACACTTCATGTTCTCCCAAACTCCAACTCCTGTGCCTTCCCTCTATGGCACTTGTGTATGCTAGAATGTGGGACAGAGTAGGAAGTTTCTCTGGAAAAGCCTTCTCTTCCCAGCTAGGACTCAAGGGCAATGACAATCCAAGTATGTTCTACAGAGGACCACAAAGCCCGTGGAGCATCTGACAAGGCAGCCATGCCCATAGTGCCCTATCTGTGGGAGCAACTCACAAGGGAACAGCCTGTTTCTTGTTACCCCAACACAGTTCAGAAGGGACTGGAACACTCCTCTGCAGACAATCACATGCGTTGCTCACTTCCTACACAGGTAGGTGGATAGGAGTTTGCCACCACAGTGTTTCCATGCGCTTTGGCAGGCTAGGGCAGGGGCCCTTCTTATAAAAACCCAAGGCAAGATCTACCTAAAGCTTAAGCATTATTATCTCCTTCAAGAAGCTTTCCCTCTTAGAGTGTCTCTCTTTCAAATTCTGCACTTATCCCAGTGTATTAATCTGTTCCTGCATCTGTCTCTCTCACTACGCCTTGGAGCTCCTTGAGAACATATCTCTTCATCACTGTGGGAACCCCACCCACCCCCCGGGGCATATGGCACAGAGCATGGCACAGGCCAGGACCTTATGCAATGCCCAATGAATGAATTCATGAAGCAGGTGGTGGCAGAAGAAGAGGATACTGACCAGACCCAGACATGAACTCCCTTTACCTCTCCAGGCTAAGCATTTCACCACTGACCTTTTGAAGGCAGAGCAGCAATTAACAGTAACTAAAATAAACTCTAGTCACACTCATGCATAATTTATGATTTATCACAAATACATTATCTAGGGGGAAACAGAACTGCTTCATTTTCTACTGTAATTCTGATTTGCAAATGGTCCTTTTGCTGTCTTAATCAAGCCACCCCAACCACCGTGCAAAATATGATGCTCCCACATACTGCTGAGGAGAAGGACCCAACCGTAAGTGCCTAAAGTAATCTCTGTGCAGGCCGTATAAGTTGCACCTCTCATCAACAGAACTTGAAGTTAAGTACTTCTAAATTAGTGAGAGGGGTGTTTCTTCCTACTCCCATCTATTATTCCACAGGACATTCCCTTTTTATAGAACCACCTAGGAAAAAGGGTTTCCCTCCAGGAGTGAATGTCTCCAGTAAATCTCTGGATGATGACAGAAGCAATTTGCAGATGAGATTAGAACAACCCTCCTATGGAAGCGTGCCTTTGCTTCATGTAGCAGTGGCTGAATCCCTGGTCTGTGGGAATTTTTTTTTTATCCTCTGCCAATTCACCCAAAGATGTTCTGAAATTGTGCAATCAGCAGACTGCAAGAGCCTGCGCCGAGGGAGCGGCAGAGGAGTACAGTGAGTCACAGACCACAACAAAGCCCTTCCTGGCATGTCGGGCAAAGCCAGAGGATGTAAAATTGACAGCAAGACAAGGAGCATCTTTGTTATTTGTCAACAAATTGCAGTGACCATTGCAAAGTCTTGGCAGCCTGACACTGGGGAAGCCTCGAGGCCAGGAATAAGGGAACAAGTAAACAAAATGATGGAAAACCCCATTCTCCAGATGACCACGTATCCGACAGGTGTGTCAACAAAGACTTTTTTCCTGACCTCAGTGACCTATTTCTCTATCATGTTCAAGGAAACAGAAGGGTGATCCTTTTGTATCAGGGGGACCTTCAAAGAAATATGAATAAATAATAAGCCTTAACATAAGAAGACTTAAATATCTGGCTCTATTAGCTATCAACTATGTGACTTTGGGAAAATCATGTGATATCTGAGCATCTGGTTCCATATGTCTGTAAAATTTGAGTGATGTCAGCCCTACCTGATCTATGAGATTGTTGTAAATATCAAGACAAAGGAAGTAAAAATAATTTTTATGTACAAAGCTCACTACAAATAATATTTTTATCATCATTATTTTTGATACAAAAAGACATTATCCAAAAATCAAATCCGGAGAGACTAGACAGAAGCTGATTTGACCATTATTAGGTTCATAGAAACAAATACATTTATAAACTAATGTCAAGCCTCAGAAAATCTGCTGGTTGTTACATATTCTATTGCCAAAATGGGAACTTACAGAAAAGTATCACCTCCAGCCTCCCACAAAGCAGCTTAGCACCACCTCACCAATATAGCTTTGCTCTTTAGAATGAACTAAGCCTTAAGTTCGAACTTACTTTGGTCAGTAGGCAGATAAATACAATTAAGACAGTCATGTTTCCTGCTCATTGTGGAATGAGGGAGAGAGACAAGTAACCCATTCATAGCACTACATGTTATAGGGACTTGTATACAAGACACAAAGAACGGGAAGGAAAGACAGGAACAGCCATTCCTACTCGTACAACCAAGAAACCTTCAGAGAGGAGGCGATTCTTGGACTAAGACTAAGATAGGCTGGCATTTCCCCAGCTGATGGAAACTGGGAGGAATTCCCAAGAGAGGAAACTATGCCATAAGACTATGCCACTATAATCCTAGTGTTCAGGGGAACTGAAAACTATCCAACCATAGGAGAGAGAGGTGAAGGGCCCAGCAAAGGGTCAGATTGTAACATTGTTAATACGGAAGTTGACCTTTACCCTGCAGGCAAGAAGGATTCAAGAAAATGTTCTAAACTTGAATGCAATATGATTAGACCTTCACATTAGGAAATCTCTATGATGTGCTTGGAATATGTCTTGGGAGAGAAAAGTGCCTAAAAGCCCAGCTGCTTATTTGTTATGTGTCAGAGTCACATACAAAGGAACTTTGTTCCTTCAAGTCAAATCTTAAGCAGCATCTTATAGTGTGAAACAGGTAACGGCAGGCCTGCTTTGGGGTCTAGGATCAGGTGTAATGCCTACTTGGCCTCCTCGGGGTGCCACAACTGTGCCTGAGACGCCTCTGTAGGGGTCTGAGGAAAATGATCCGTACCAATGTGCTAAGAGGATAGCAGAAACAGCCCAAGTGAGAGGCAATGAAGATCAGAAACGTTGGCAGAACACATCCCACAACCCCAGGAGAGGAGGAGGAGTCATCCACTGGGGCGACCAAGTGGATGATGGTGTCTCTAGTGGCCTGGCTAAGGAAGGTGAGCAGGTTTGGGGAACAGATGGTAGGAATAGATGGCGCCTCTAGGTGCAGTGGCTGAGGAAGGTGGGCAGGTTTGGGGAATAGATGGCAGGAATAGATGGTGCCTCTAGGTGCAGTGGCTGAGGAAGGTGAGTAGGTTTAGGGAATAGCAAGTTCAGGGTTAGAGAATCCTATGACACATCAGGTCAAGGACGTCCAGTAGGCAGCTCAGGGGGAGAATCTCAGCTGAAGGGGAAAGATGTGGAGTCAAGAGCAGGACCTAGAGAATCAATGTGATCACATGGAAGAGTGGAGCCACAGAGAGGAGAAGGGGGCCTGGGCCAGATCCCTCAAAACCTTGGAGCTGAGAAGTAGGGATCTGAGAGGAGAGGCCAGAAGCAGGAAGGAAACAGGAAGACAATGTCCCCCAGAAACCAAGCGAGAGAGTGTCTTGAGGACATAAAGTGAACCCCCAAGTGGGCAGTACTCCAACTCCATAAGACTCAGTCAAAGTGAGGCTGGCGTGGCTGGGACAGAATCCTTCACTGGGGGGAGGAAGAGGAACTCACTCTAATTCTTGGGAAGTCACTCTTCTCACAGCCAGAGCTGAGGAAGGGCCCTCAATTTCTTGTGTGCCATATCCATAAAGGAGAGGATTCAGTGTTTAGTAAGTAAGCAATCATCCTAAGAAAGGAGCAGTGGTTTAAAGACTCTAAAGATTGAAAGAGTTTCACTGTTTGGGTGGCACCTTCAGCACAGTGGGTAGGGTGCTGGCCCCATATACAGAGGGTGATAGGTTCAAACCCAGCCCTGGCCAGCTAAAACAGTAGTGGCAACTGTAACAAAAAATAGCCAGGTGTTGTGGCGGGCACCTATAGTCCCAGCTACTCTGGAAGATGAGGCAAGAGAATTGCTTAAGCCCAAGAGGTGGAGGTTGCTGTGAGCTGTGACGCCATAGCACGCTACTGAGGGCGATAGAGTGAGACTCAGTCTCAAAAAAAAAAAACAAAAAAAAAAGAAAGAAAGAAAGAAAGGGTTTCACTGTTCCTTTAGTTTGGTTATACTCGTGTATGAGACCATTGCACTTACTATCACCTAATATTCATGATTGACTACGGCATGCAGGGTAGCAGTGTGCCTCAGTCTTCCTCCAAGTGGTAAGCAGGTAGCTCAGCCACTGATAAAACACACCTGTGCCAGGTAACGCATCACATTTTCAAAACATCTATTTTAAAAGGGTTCTTTCTTATGAGCCAGACTCTCCTTCCTGTTCTGCCTCTTAATGCCACACAGCTGGGTTATTTGAAGATAAAGGTCTTGTTCTCCCCAATCTTCTCATTCCCTCTTTGTCTAAATGAAAATATAACTGCATCTTTCTGAGGCGTGATTTTGGGTCATTTTGTCATCATCACTGATAGCTTTCCTCAGAACAGGATGACATTGCTTAATCTCCTAAATTGGCATAGAGAAGACAGATGCTTGAGCTTTTCGGGTGACCACATGGTACCAGGAGGCATAAGTCTGAAAATGCCCTTCCACTTCAGCACCTCCATCCTTTCGGTCCATCCAGTCTTTATCACTGTGCCCAGCTCTTCTCAGAGTAGGGAGAGCCATCCAAGTTTTCCTGCTACTGATGCCTCTGCCTGTCTCCCACTCCACCTTCTATCCCAAATTTGAAAAGTTGATGTGGGAACACATTCTGACCACCTACTATGGCCATACACCTGGAGAGGGGCTCTCCCAGGTGACTCATCTCATGACAAGTCTGCAGGACAGTAACTTGTTCAAAGTCTCACAGAAAACAAGGGATGGAACAGGTATTCAAAGCCAGGTAGTTCTGGATCCAAAAAATCTCCCTCAGCAAAACCTAGAGCTGCCCAATCCAACATAGTAGACATTCATCACATTTGGCCATTGCATGTGTGACATGTGACTATCTGAATTGAGATGTTATATAAATATACACAAGATTTTGAAGACCTAGCTCAAAAAAAAGAATGCAAAGTATCTCACTGATAATTTTTTATTATATGCCAAAATGATAATATTTCAGATATATCAGGTTAAATACAATATCTTCTTAATATTGGTTTCATTTGAATTTTTTTCCATTTTCTTTAATGTGGCTGCTGTGTTATATTTCTTTTGGACAGCAGTGACCTCCAACATAAGAATGAAAAGTCTCAGCCCTTTGGAAGTTACTATTCTGGTATGAGAATGCATAACTCAGGGAGTAGCCATTTAATTAGGCTGGTATTGAATGGGACTTCCTGACCAGTGATGGAATCCAAGCTTCATCTTTCTGTGTTTATTGTCTTGTGTTTTGTTTGTTTTTCAAACCTCCTAGAGGTTTGTGTATGAAGTATTACTTTTGTAAATAAATGAGATAAATTTATATCTTTTGTGTCCATGAGTACATCTATCTTTTCATCTAAAATGCTATAATATGCCATAATATTTCACATAACTTTCTATACCTGGATAAAGCCACATGTGTTCAAATTGTGGCTCATCCTTAGTAGGAACAGCTGAAGCTTTCAGAGGAAAGAATCCTCCATGTGATATTTTTTCTCTTCTTCTTGGATGATATTTTTTTCCTTTGTATGTTTTGTGAACAAAAAAGTAATGGCATTTGAAATGAAGAATCTCCGAATAAGTTCATATAAGGCAACTGAAATAAAAATTAGTATAAGAGGTCATTGAGCTTAATGTTACCTGACATTAAGAAAATGACAGAATGTAACATATTATAACATTTAATATGTATAATATATATATTATATATTAAAATAATAATATATATGTACTCCTAATCCCACATTCTCTATGAAGTAGACAGTACTGGTCTTATTATACCCATTTCACAAATGATAATTTGGAGATTCAAGAAGTTAAGTGAATGGAACCCAGGGTTTCTGGTGACCTTTCCACCTTGAATTGTCAAGATAACACTACAAAATGATCACTCATCCCTGTCCTTGGTCTGGGTTAAAGATATTTAACTTCCTCTTGTTGAGTTATCTGGATGCTCTGTAATCTTGCTGTTACCTTTACACTGCCTTAACTCTAATAAAGAGAATGATGGCTTAAACCTCATAATTCAGATGAATAGAGAATCACTAGCTTGACAATTATCACATTTACTATTATTAAGAGTAAACCTATTCATGGTGATTTGACAAACCACCCAATGGGTTCTCTGTGAAATCCTCAAATCCTCATCACCTACCAAAACCTGCAAGGATGAAATACACAAATGCTAGTCAAGAAGCCTGCCTACAGCTTGGGGGTCAACCCAAGCTGTGGAACCAAGGCTTTGGAACATCAAAGAAACACAGAATCATCCATCATGATGTCAACATATAATACTAATTATCATAATAATGCCTTACATTTATAATTACTTTATAGTTTCTAAAGTGCTTTCACCCTCATAATCTTATTTAATTCCCAATTTACAGACTTGGAAATTAAGACCCAGAACAAGCAAGTGCCAAAGGTTGTGAATCTTGCAGAACTTACCCAGCAACCCAAGCTGACTGCCTCCACTTACGTCAGTTCAAAGCTTTTCAGTTGCCAAACTCTAACATTAAAAATATATGTTTTACTTCCATAACAGAAAAGTCAAGGGGTGGTACCTGACTCAAGGGAACTTGATCAGGTCAATGATATGACCAGAAACTAGGCTTCTCCCATTCTCCATTCTGCCTTCTCCAGAGTCAATTTGCCCTAAGATCCGCCTCTCTCATGGTTGCCAGATGGCTGTCTACAGTCCCCAAGCCCACGTGTTTTTCTCATCCATATCTGGTAGGAAAGTGCGTGGGTCTTTGTTTCAACATTCCTGGAAAAAATCCTGACTGGAATGACTCAGGTTACATACATAAATCAATTGAAGAGGGCAAAGGATGGAATGGGATATGCTGACTGGCTTGATCTGGGTCATGTATTCCTTTCCTAGAGCCTGGGGCACAGGCAATTTCTGTGGAAGTATGTGAAATTCCAAAGGAAATCCGAAGCACTTGAGAAGGCAGAAGAAAACAATGGCTGCTAGAATATCAAACCAACAAATGCCCACTACACCCATTAATGCACAATGGTAAGGAAGATTTTAAAAGGAGGCTAAGTGGATGGTAAACACAGATGTCCTAATATATTTTGCAGCATTAGAGATGGATTGGAGAATCTGTGTATAGATGAGGACTTTCCTCCCATGAGGTGTGCTAAGCTGAGCAGGCTAAAAAGTTACTTAAAAGATTTGCTTCCTGAATCATTGAGTTACCGAGTCCCTGAAGTGAAAGGAGACCCAGAGACACATGTCAACACTAAAACTTGTGCAATGATTGTGCCAAAGACGGTGCACTCTCCTATTCCCAGTGCCTAACTGGAGCTAGATGAAGGTGGTATCTTAACCACAGATCACACTAATAACTAATAGGCTGGGTATTGCTGAGCAGTGAGACCAAATGTTTCATACCCATGTCATCCTCACAACAAATTCGATGTTAAAAACTGATTACCATTTCCATTTCCCACATGAGGAAACTAACAAGCAGAGAAATTAAATTACTTACTCAGGCTCACTCAGGATGGGAGTTCCACTCCAAATCAGAGTCTGTGCTCTCACACATTGTACCACCCTGTCTTAAGTGGGCAAAAGCAAACTGTGCTTCTGTCTGGCTCTCTTGGACACCTGTGCCATTTGCAAGTAGGTTCAAAAATCAGAACTCTTCTCTCATCACCATGCACCCCTTATAGAAAAAAAGAAAGAAAGAAATACAAAGTTTCCCTGAAGTCCCAGAATCGCTGACTATTTTAAAACTTTCCAGAAAATAATAAGAGTGCTAGAGTCCCACAGACCTGCATTTGAATCCCGTTTCTGCTACTTACTGCAGTTTGACTGTTAACAACCCAATTAACCCTAGTAAGGCTTACTTTCTTTATCTGAAAATGTATTACCTGCCCTCAAAATGAGTGAGATATAAATAGGATCATGGGCTTGCACAGAGAAAATTAGTGCACTGTAGTAATGCAGTATAGGGTAGTGTAGGGTAGGGTAAGGTAGGGTAGTATAGGGCAGGGTACTGTAGAGTAGGGAAGGGTAGGGTAAGGTAGGGTAGTGTAGTGTAGAGTAGAGTAGGGTAGTGTAGGGCAGGGTAGTATAGAGTAGGGTAGTGCAGTGTAGTGTAGTATAGGGTAGGGTAGTGTAGTGTAAGGTAGTGCAGTGTAGGGGAGGGCAGTGTAGGGTAAGGTAGTATAGCATAGGGTAGGGTAGTGTAGGGTAGTATAGGATAGGTTAGGGTAGGGTAGTGTTGTAGTATAGTGTAGGCTAGGGTAGTATAGGGTAGCATAGTATAGTATAGTGTAGTGTAGTGTAGGGTAGTGTAGGGTAAGGTAGGGTAGGGGAGTGCAGTGTAGTAATACAGTATACGGTAGTGTAGTGTAGGATAGATTAGTTTAGAAATACAGTATAGTGTATTATAGTATAATTTAGGGTAGTATAGTGCAGTGTAGTAATACACTGTAGTGTAGTGTACTGTAGTGTAGTGTAGTAATACAGTGTAGTGTAGAGTAGGGTAGGTTAGAATAGGGCAGTATAGAGTCTGGTAGTGTAGTATAGTGTAGGGTAGGGTAGTCAGGGTAGCATAGTGTGGGGTAGGTTAGTGTACTGTACGGTAGGGTAGGGTACTGTAGTGTAGTATAGTATAGGGTAGTCAGGGTAGCATAGTGTGGGGTAGGTTACTATAGTGTAGGGTAGGGTACTGTAGTGTAGTATAGTGTAGGGTAGGGTAGTTAGGGTAGCAAAGCATAGGGTAGGGTAGTGTAGTGTAGGGTAAGGTAGTGTAGGTAGGGTGGGATAGTGTAGGGTCGGGTAGGGTACTGTAGTGTGGTAATACAGTATATTGTAGTGTTGTTAGGGTAGGGTAGTGTAGTAATTATCAGCTGCTTTTCTCTTCTATCCCATTATGACCTTCATCTTTCCACTTACTATGATTATGGTTGTAGATGTTCAAGGACGGGCACCTCAGAACTTGTTTGCAGTCTTCCTTCTTAATATGTCTTCTTTCTGGGAACTCTAGTAAATTTTATCCATACACCAAATTGGACAATTTTACATTAAATTACCACTCATTCTTCCTGAACTCTTAAGATATTTTTCCTATTTCTTAAATGTTGAAGAGTGAAATAACAAATTTATTCTTTCACCGAAACACTTGGTCTTGTCTTTATCATGGAAAGGAAAGTATAGATCATTTATAGGAGTCCCTTTAGAATGAGAGGCAAGGCCAGTGGCCAACTGAGGCTTTAATGAGTTAGCTTAAGTATGTAAGCTAATTAATAAACCCAAGTTTCCAGGGCAAAGAGCTAAGATAAATAGAGTTAGCCAGGTAGTTAAAAAATGCCTATGGAAAAAATACATCATTGGGAAATCATACTGTTGATGGACTTTAATCACTTTCTCCCATAATTTCTGCCAAGTTTTGGAGAGTAGAAAATAATCTCATTCTGCTTTGGGGGGCTTTTTTTTGGGGGGGGTTGTTTTTGTTTGTTTGGGTTTTTTGTTTGTTTGTTTGTTTGTTTGCTATTTTTATCCTGAGCTAAGATGTGGAAATAAACTGACAGCTCATTCGTCAGATCCATGAGCATTAATAACTGGTGTAGCCCGTAGACGTGACCACCCCTGCACTGACACTACAGTCTACTTAGCAGGGCTTTCCCCAAAATGCAGGCCAAGTGCCTGAAAGGAAACAGCCTTACAGAATCAGACCTTCCAAAAAAAGATGAGCATCACAGCAATTGCTAGGAAAGTAGAAAAGTGGAGTTCCCATAAGAAGCTTCAAGTTTATAAGCCCATACATCTCTGTTCTAACACTAAGTGCTATGCAGGGGTGAAGCTTGACCCTCATAATCAATGTGACACCAACATAAAATTGAGGACACCACAAAGCCACAACTGGAGAGCAGTTTAGAAACTGTCACCAGGATGATTCTCTCCTAGATAATTTTATTAAATGGGAAATTGAGCCATTGGAAATCTTAGATGAGAGATTAGACTTGTCAAGGCCTACCCTCCTTGTAATGTCGAATCTCATTCAGTTACCAAGTTGAATTATATGAAATAGCTATTTCATAGGTTTAAAACGGTTCAAAATTGGCAATGTCCTGTGGTTCAATCTCCTATCACTTAGGCATTTTGTAAAGCGGAAGATGATGGACTCTGATGGAGATTTTTTGAGCCATCATGTGCCAGGAACTATGCCACATACCAACCACACATATATATGTACATATATGAACAAAACCTGCTTACCGATGTGCTGCTTCTTTGACCACCAGACACACTGCTACCTCCGGGTCTTCGTACCTGCACTCCCTCTACGTGCCTCGCTCTTCCCCTCCCATCCACGGGGATTCATTCCTGGCTCCACTCCAACCTGAGAGAGGGCTTCCCTATCGAGTCTACCTATTGCCCTGCCTCTTACCAAGCTTCGTTTTTCTTCTAAGCATTTCTGACCCCTAACATATGTTAGGCTCGTTTGTTATTTGTCTCCTACTAACAAAATGAAAACTATGCAAGAGCAAAAATATTTCCAGCTTCCATGTGAAGCTCTTTCTCTAGGGCACAGAGCAATGCTGGTATAGCACAAGTATTTAACATGCATCTGTTGAATGAATAAGTGAATTAGACTTCAGAGCCTAAGTATTTTGTTCTGCATTACACTTGTAAAGAGAAGGAAGGATGGGGAAAGGAAAAAAATGCAGACGCCAGGTGGGGGAGGCAGGGCTACAAAGAGACAGTAATACAAGGAAGGACTATTACTTCTTCTGGGAAAATCCTGACCCAAATTTCCCTCTTTTTCTTAGGCCTTTGCTATTGGGACTACCATAAATTTCTATTTATTGCCTCACTTGATCTGAGGTGAAAATGTCACCTTGTATAACTGTGAGCTGCTATGGGCATGTAATACACAGGCCAAATTCAAGTGGAAGTTTAGTGCATATTTATATAGACATTGCAGATTCTTAGTGGATATTGGCCAGGCAGGAGGTGGTTATAGGAGAGAAACAGCAAAATAGAGAACAAGAGCAAAGAACAGGGAAAGGAGAAAATTAGGCTGGAAATCTCCCTAAAATCTGCATGTTTTATTTCTACAGTTGTCTTAGTCATCACAAAGGTTGGCCTTAACCCCAGCAGCCATTTAATAATAAAAAATAAAGAAATACAACCATATGCCCTGTGAATCAGCAGGCAGCAATTTAAAAAACAATCTTCAAGAAAACTTGGGATTCTGCTCTAAGTCTCGCTGTACTCTGATAACTGATTAAAACATTTGAAAAGATGCTACCTCTCTAGCTAGACCATTCTCCATAAGAAAATACATGTAACAGTACCTGTGTCTTTGAGAATTCTGTTATATACTGTTGATTTACTTCTAAAAATGCTTATAGGTTTTCCTATTGGAATGGAATAGAGTATAAGTCTATTCTTTTGCTTGAATCAAATTCTTCATAAACAGAGATCACAAGAGAACTCTCTAGAAGAATGCAAAATGAGAATAGTGCATGGGTTAGTGGTTTATCAGTAGAAACACCTCCATGAGGATGAAGAACTTTTGCCATAAATAACAGCTCCACTGACACCCATTTAACCAATACTGGGCATTCCTGTGCTGGTGCCCAATGTCAGGTACTCTTTATTCTCCAGAAACTGGAATATCCTATAGGCAATGCATAGAGAAAAAGCTGATTCTAGACCCAAAAGGAATAAGATCTATTTCTAAAAAGTACCACAAGCAGAGTACCTTATGCACCATATGACATGAGTAATTTTGCCAAGACCTCTGTGTCACATAGCCAATCATCAGAGAAAATTATTATGGCAGAGCTCCCATACTGGCATGAAGCAGGGCAAAAAGAAAAATAGGAAACTCTTGGATGTCCAAATGTGCTATCACCTGAAGCCTGTAACAGAATATAGACAGGCCACACTCACACCACCATTCCCCTCTCCTATGCTCAAGCAGACATTGTTAATCAATCCCTGTAACTCTCTTTATCTCAGCCCAGAAGTAGCTTTAGAATCTTACCCAAGACAATATTTTGAGCATCTTGAGCCAATATAAATGTAGGGTACATATTTAGACTTTTAAAATATCTTTGCCCTATTATTTTGACTGAATATCGTTAAGTAATATCATTAGAGCCCTATAGTTTTATTCATTTTCCCAAAATGTCTTTTGCACTTTTTGTTTTTTTCATCCAGGTCTGGCTCAAGATTCTTTACAGGTGGCTTCTCCAAGTGTGGGGAAAGCATCCAGGAGCTTGCTGGAAATGCACATATTCGCACCTCAGCCTGGACCTGCCGAGTCCCAATTTCACTTTAACAGGATCCCAGGTGATTGGGATGCATATTATTATTTGGATACCTCTGTTTTATGATGCAAAAGATTCTTTTTGCAGGTTACAAAGCATGATTACCTGGTTATCACATTACTATACAATAGGAAACATATCTGAAATGAAGCCTTCTTCAACGGAAATTCATTCCAAATCCTTCAGTCTTCAGTAGACCCTTGATTGTCTAAGACTTAAGCTTTTAACTTCAGTAAATCATCAATATTGATTATCTAGTGCCAAGAGTACATTGCCAATAAAGCCTTGTCAGTTCTATCCTGGGCTGTAGATTACCTGTTATAGGTCCTAGATGCTAAAGGACAAATGAATTTAGTCTCTCTTTTCCCAGTAAGTTGATAATAAAGGATGGTTGAAATACTTTCTTGGGGAAATTACAAAACTCGATAGTTCTTACATAATTATAGTGCATGTATTAAGAATTTTTATGATTTAAAAGCTACATCCAAATATGCAATAACAGATCATTTGATCTGCAGCATAATATTGGGATTACCCCCACACAGAATTAGGAAAATTAGGTCTCTAAGAACTTAAGCACTTTGGCTCTGATTTCTTAACAAATGTCAGAGCTAGTCTGACTCGCTGAACAGAGGGTCAGCAAACATTCTTGATAAAGGGCCGAAGAGTAAATATTTTAGGCTGTGTCGGCCATACGGTGTCTGTCACAACTACTCAACTCTGCCATTGCAGCATAAAAGCAGCCATTGGCAATATGCAAACAAATGGATGTGGCTGTGTTCCAATAAATTTTTATTTACAAAAACAGATGGATTTGGTTGACAGTTTGCCGCCTCCTGTGCTAAGCTCTTTCTATTATGGCACCAGTTAAACCCTGGTCAGATGTGACTGCCAAACCTGCCATGCAGCTATTAATTAATTAATTCTTTCAATTTGCATCTATTGAGCACCTACTAAGTACTAGGCACTAGGCTAGGACTTGGGACTCCAAAAATGAAAGCATCATAATCTTCACCCTCAAGAAAGTGGAGTTCTTGGTGATTAAAGACACAAATGCAGATACTTTGACTTACTTCTATCTTGAGGTTCCAACCCTCCCATCCTCAACTCCAGGCTCGATTAGTTGCTAAATTCCTAATGCATGTATGTATATAACTTGATTGTGCTACTCATCACTTCTGTAATACAATTGAGTCTCCCTCACTAGGCCATGAGCTCAAAAGTTGGAACTATGTCTTACCTAGCTCTAGGTCCCAATCTCTACCTAGATGCACTAACAAATTTTACTTTTTTTAAATGATGAGATAGCATGTGAAGGTTATGAGAGCCCTATTTGTTAAGATCTAGCTAGTAAAGGATGTATAATGCCATGCTATGATAATATGCGATATGGAGCATCATTTGTGGAGGTCTCATTGGTGACAGACCCTGGGGCTGAACTTCTGTAGCCACCTAACAAAGTAGACAATGTATATTTACCTGGAAGCAGACAAGCAGATTTCTACATCACAATACTTAACTGTCATGCTGTTCCACTAAGTGCTCCACACAGTGCACTTTAGCTAATAGAAAGCTGTCATTCCATCTGTTCTTCAAGGAGAATCCAAGCTTTTCTTGTTTATGTAAAGAAGAAAAGCTGAAACCTAAACTTCTCCACATTCAATCCATATTGAAATAATTCCACAATGCACTATATAAAGCCAAGAAAAAGAACTCTTCACAATGCCAAAAGCACAAAAATGTGTGTGTTTCCAGCAAGTCCCATTAGCAGAGCCTCGACCGCCTCTCCCTAGCTCACACGTTCCCTCTTGCAACTGATCAATGAGAGAAGGGTGGATTCAGTTAGTCCAGTACCCAGGCCTAGCACTCCATCTCAGCCTGTGTACTGTGCTGTGAACTCCACCATCTGTTTGCAAAGGGAAGAGAGTGGTTGTGAAATGCCTTATATATGGGAAATGAAATGCCTGTGTGAAAATTTGGTTCTTTGCCATGAGCTCCTGGTGCAGAGTTCATCCTGGGCTGGACAGGACTGACTGTCTTGGACCATGTCAACAAGCCTCCCACTCTACCCACACTGTACAAATTAGAAGAGGCATCTTTGCTAAAACAAACATTAAAGGGCTCTCTGAAGAAGTAAAAACTTTTAAACTAGTATTAATCCTCCATTTTTATTTCTCTGGATGAACATTTGGCCACAAAGCAAAATTCCTATTTTATTTTTCTTATACTTAATATGGCCTAAAAGATAAAAGTACAAGTTTTATAATTACACAGTTGGGAGTTCCAGTCCTTACCCAGCTACTTTGAAGATGTAGTCTTTGGGCCTTTTTCCATGAACCTCTTATTCCTCAGTTTACTCATTGACGAAGTAGGAATAATAATAATACCTTTGTAGAAGGTTTGAATGAGGATGATATGAGATAGGGAACACAATAGAAACTAGCATTTGTTGAGCATGTAGTTACCATCATGTTACGTTCCTGATCTCACATAATCTTCTGTTCTCAGCAGAGGCTAGCACCAACTCTATTAGGCAGGTACTATTAACTGTCACTTGCCCTACACCCACATAGCTAACGAGCACAGACAGAGATTTTAAACTCAGGCATTCTCACTATAGAGCCCATTGCTTAATCACCCTATTCTGTCACTTCTCTGGGTGCTTAGAACAGTAACTGGCACATATTACATTCTGAAAAATAATGACTTTTTTTAAGACAGAGTCTCACTCTGTCACCCTGGGTAAAGTGCCATGGCATCATAGCTCATAGCAACCTCAAATTCTTGGGCTCAAAAGATCCTCTTGCCTCAGCCTCCCAAGTAGCCTCCCACAACATCCAGCTAGATTTAGTAGAGACAGAGTCTCACTCCTGATCGCTTGAATTCCTGAGCTTAAGCAATCCACCCACCTCAGCCTCCTGGAGTGCTAGGACTACAGGCATGATCCACTGTGCCTGACCAAATAATTACTATTTTATAATAACTACTGCTAATACTACAGTTCATCATCATCTTCATCATGAAAAAATGTCTACAGAAGCTACATTCTATAGCTCCTAGTGGCACAGGACTTGCTTCTGGCATAATCAATAAATATTTTCTTGCCAGTAGGAGAAAATTCCAGACTCTTGCAACAGGGCTGAAGCTAACAGTGTGCCCCTGCCGGTTCAGTTGTAATCGCAGAACTGGGGAGAATCCCTCTGTGACCCTCACTATGAACAGATGGGTCAGGGGAAGGGGGAGGAGCTCAGTTAGGCAGCAGTGAACTGGAGCCAGCTCACATCAGCTCCACAGCATCAATAGTGCATGTTCTTCCCAACTGTTACATTGGCATCTGGAAATTGACCACAATAATAATGTTTACCTCCCAGAGATCAGCAAACACTACAAAGGATGGTGCTTTTCCCCCAGAGAGCTGGTTGTTATACATTTACCAGCACATCACTGTTTTGAAATCAGACAGGTATGAATTTGAATCCTTATGCAATCAAGTGACATCTCAAGCAAATTATTTAACTTCTCCAAGCCTTACTGTCTTCACATCTATAACAAGGCTAATAGCTCCCATAAGATTGTTGTAAAATTTCAGCAAATAGACTATCTGTAATGTTCTTAGGAGACTACACGGCACTTAGTAGGCAATCAGTAAGTGACAGCTAGTTTTATTATTTGTATTTCATTAACCATAAGTGGATTGTGACGGCCACAGTACAATAAAAATATACAAGCGCCAGCTCGGTCAGCATATTCTTCACCAGAGTTGGTTTTGCCCTTTCAGAAACCATCCTAGTTATTTACCAAATCAAAAGTCTGAACTTAAGTGCTTTCTACTCTGCTCAAGTGATGCATTCTTGTTTGCATTCATCTCTAACGTGACATGACCCTGCCTGCACCACTCAGTCAGAGTCAGGGTAAGCTTTACCTAATTAACGGTGGTATAATCAACAAATATTGTTTCAGTTCTCCGTGGCATGATTAATTCCCATATGCATTCCTGCTCCTGATGAGTGACCAGACAGCAAATTGCACTATCACCAACCATGTGAGCAGGAAAATAATTTGGGGCTCCTCTTATCTACTTTGCAGACGGGAGATTGAGTAGTTAAGTGATGTGCACTCCAGAAATAGATGTTCCCTACACTATGAACTTTTGCAATTTCTAAGAGACAATCTGCATGTATTAAGTACCTACTAAGTGCAAAGAAGAAAAGCAAAGACTTAGTGACCCCCTCCGTTCTATCATCAAGTCCTACCCCGCTACCCCTTTCATCCCCACTGCCAGTTCTCAGTGTGTCAAATTAGATCCCAGAAGCATTTAATGATTTAATTATGTCATTTATTCTCTAGTAGGACTAATGCATTTTATTAAATTTAATAGTTCCAGATCTTGAAGGACCAAGTCTATTGTCTAGTTCACTCCTTGGAAAATTCAAAGGCTGTACAAATTGAGGAATACCAACCACTCTGAATGTTCATCAATCCTCCAGCTGTCAGAGCCTCACATTGCATCTTCTTCTTAGAGAAACATGATGCGTATTACCATATTGAAAGCACGGAGGAGCCCTGTAGTACAAACATCTTTTAAAATTTTGAATTAAATAAAATTGTTTTCAATTAGCACATTGTTTCCCAAGGTTTTTTGACTAGCAAATTCCTTTTATACTGCATATCTACAAATCTCAGACAGAGACAACCCAGTCTGCTCTGGTCCATGCCCCAAGTTTAGAGGAGAAGAAACTGAGTTTCTGGGTGAAGACTTGGGGAAGCCATTCAACTAACCAAGCATCGGCTCCTCTGTTCCTGCTCCTTGCCATTCCCCTCTTTAGTGACCCCACAGTATGTGAATTGATCTGGGCTGGGTGATTTCATTAAGAACCTATCCCACCCCCAAACCTCGATTCAGCACACAAGTGAGCAAGCAACTTAGAAGAAAATCCAAAGAAGCAATTGGGGTAAAGAGACAAACCAGAGAGGACTCAAACAGGAAGAGATGAGAAGTAAGTCATTAATAAATGTTGCATAAGTGGATGAGGAAATCAGTAAATGGACAAGTGAGTGGTGGGATGGATGGATGGATGGATGGATGATAAAAGTATGGATGGATGAAATAAAAGAACAAATGGACAGCTAGGCAGTGACAAGTGTGCAAATGACTGAGATACAGTTGGTCCTCAGTTGTGCCATGATTCAAGTAGCAATGGTTCCTTCCAAGCAAATGGGACCATGCACTGTTACAACTCACAGACAAGACATAAGAGCATATTATCATTCCTTTCTTTTCTACAAATGAGATACTAGGGAGCTTAAATTTTATGCTGAGGACAATGAAGAGATAATCAAGAATGTAAGCAGGAAAGCAACATGTTTATATTTATGTTTTGAAAATATCATTCCTGGTGGGGTCTTGAGTAAGCCATCTCTTACTTTCTGCTTCCCTGTCATCTCAAAGGGAGACAGAAAACCAGTGATAATATGAGAATTATCTTAGCAGTATGGGGTTCACTTTTGCTACTCCTTTGGCTAATCTTCACCTGTTCCTGGCTTTGAATCCTAGAGGAGGTGGTAATACTAGAGACGCTCACCACTTGAGTTAGTTTTACAGCACGTCCAAATGGAGATCTGAACAGTATTGGAGAACTCTTGGGAAATAAACACTGCGAACATAATTGACTAACTGGGAACCCTAGCTGTCTTTAATTGGCGTCAAGTAATATTGAATCTCAATATTGGTATTTTTTAAAAGACCATTTTATGACCTAAGAGGAAAGCAGTACTTAACAAAGAATGCAAAAAATAAGTCATGTTCACTTATATGTGATGTGGGCCATATTAACAACAGATTCAAGAATGTCATGTGCCCTACACTGTGCCTAGCACCTAATAGGTGCTCGAAAAATAATAGTTGACTGATCAAAACTGAGTTCCTAAGGGAAGCAGATTCATTCATGCAATCAGTAAATGTTTGCTACACGCCAACTATGAGCTAGCACACATTCCAGAGGCAAGGGATTCAGCAGTCAATAAGCAAAGTCCCTGCCTTCATGAAGTTTTTATTTAAATCAGGTGTGACAAAATCCTACCATGTTAGAGTCAGAAGTTACCTTACAGATTCTACAGCTCAATCCTCTCATTGTTTAGACGGAGAAATTTAGGTCCAAAGAGGATAAATTCTCCCAAAGTTAATAAGTTAGCAGCAAAGACGGGGTTTAAGCCCTAGTCGCTTGATTGTAAGTTCACTGCTTCTCCACCCACACCAGCCTACACGGGTTT
Organism: Loris lydekkerianus; assembly: GCA_963574355.1. Classification (NCBI taxonomy): domain Eukaryota; kingdom Metazoa; phylum Chordata; class Mammalia; order Primates; family Lorisidae; genus Loris; species Loris lydekkerianus. The sequence goes on from CAUYPK010030565.1 coordinate 81,559, forward strand.
ATGGTGGTTCCAGAACCCTTGATATCATGATTTAATTAAAAAGGTCCTGGTGCCACAAGTATCATCAGAGACCACGGTCTTGACCCCAGTTCAACATCTAAATATACTTAAGAATCTCAGGTCTTAACCAATGTTTTTAGCTTAGTAAATTAATTGCCATTGCATTAAGGAAACAAACTAAATTAACCTGAGTTCAGAAAGTATTACAAAACTAGCCAAGAAAGAAAGAGAACTGCCAGTCTGTGTTTTTCCAGATAGGTAACCAGGAAATAGAAAGTAGAAAAGGCATGAGCCTTGGAATAAAATTTCGTTTTTAATTTTTGTCCTGCCTCCTCTTAAGTACATGACCATAAGAAACTCACACTCCGTGAGCCTCAATTTCCCCAGTTGAAAAATGAATCTTCTTAGAATTGTCATGAGAATCCTGTGAAATAAAATATGTAGTATACAATAAGGGCTTAGAAAGTGGCCATTCCTCATTCCTCCCTGCTCCTCTCTTCTCCTTTGGATGCCTAATTTCTCCACTTTAAGGCCTGTTGGTGAAAATGTTCAAACATTTAAGTTTGGTGAAACATAAAAATGTAATAATCTTAAAACATCTGAGGAAAATACCCATAAAGTCATGGTGTGCACAACAGGCTTGGAATTTGGATTCTTTAATTTGGTGGCGTTTTCATGTCTGCAGCCTTTGGTCAGGCTTAAATTCCAGGGAGACCACCTCTCCCAAGACTTTGGCACTTTCCCTCATCACCGTTGGAAACCAGAAGTATAAAAATGAGTGAAATGGAAAAATAATGAAAACAAAAGTCAATCCAATCTTTTCTTTCTTTTTTTTTTTTTCTTTAGTGGAATTACAAAAAAACTAAAAACTAAATTAATTAATTAAAAAGCAGAACTATTTGACTTTAAGTCAAACCTGGGGATCAAGTTCTAGCTCTGTAAACCTTTTTCCCACACTCTAATTCAATAGGCTTCCTTCCACCCTCCAGTCCTGGCCATGCTTTTGAAACCCAAGAGTTTCTTTTCCAAGTAATGTCTTATCAAGACCAATGAGTCTTGTGACTAATTCTCAAGTTGTGTGCTCTGGAAAGATATATTATACGCACATAGGTCTTGCTGAAGCTGAGAGGAAACAAAACGTTTTTGTTTGTCAATGCCATGTACTTTGATATTGCCCCCAACAAAGCCATGAGAGAAGTAGCCACCTGAATCCACGTTGTGATTAGCATCAGGATTCTGTAATGTCCCTCGCTCAAGCTGATTATGTGTAGGTTAGTCCCCTTTCAATTCCACAGAGCAGACCGATGTCTCTTGACACCCTTGTATTTTCCTGACCCCTACTCCTAGAGGAGATCTCATTTTCGTTTCAGCAGGATCAGAGATAAGGCAGAGCTATTAAAGAGGGAGCTGGACATGCATAAGAATTCCAGGATGTGTGTATTTCAGAAGGTGAACTGACAAAACTCTGCAGGGAGATGCTCACTCACTCTGTGGAATTCATCAGGGGTTGACATCAACAAGAGAATGACAATAAACTTAAATTCAATAAAGAAAGCTCACAGCACCAGGCAGAGGGCTGGGGAGTAGAGAGAACATCTGCTGACGGCTCTGCCTCTAACCCTCTGTGTACATTGGAGGCATCTCTTCCCCACCTGGGCCCCTCTGAGCTGTCTCGAAAAACTGAAGGAACACTAGGCAGGATGGTCTCCAGGAGTCCTCCCAGGCCTGACACTCTGATACTCTGGATACTCCAGCAAGGTCCAGCAGGAATCTGGGAGCTGGGCCATGCTGACAAGTTGGATCATTCCACAAGGTCATCCATGCAGAGATCATCAGTGACAGTGGATGGGCCAAGAAGTAACAGTACACCTGTCCAATTTGCATAATATCCAGAAAGGGAAAGAGGTGACAACAACATGAAGCCACTCAAAGCATCACCTCTTTGGAATCTTCACTCAACATGGAATGTGCTTCCTTCTCCTTGTTTGAAATAGTAATCAGAATGCTTGAACTAAAGGATTATTCTAAATCCAGCCACGAGTAGACTTAAAATCCTAGATTTAAAAAAAATTACCTTTAAAAATATTTTTTATTAATTTAAAAACCTTACAAAGATAGCAGGAGAAACACCTCTGGAAGGAAGAGAGACAGCACTGAGCACTTAGTATGTGACAAACACTACTAATACATGGAAACCAAGAGAGGTTAGCATGCCCCCGCCCCCATGGCCTGTACATAGGAGATGAGACAGATGGGTATACAGACCCTGACGCAAAGATGAGAGAAGTGGAAAGACTAAGCAGAAGGTCTACCCTTCCTGGGGGTGTTAGAAGTGGTCCTGTGGTGATGGGGACATTCATTAGTGGCCAGTTTATGGACCTGTGGCCTTAGTCTTAGAAGCAAAAAATGACAAATGATTTATTCATAGGTGATAAAATCTTTGAATTTTATCTCCCTCTCACAAAACTGGGAATAATAATACTCCCTGCCTCACTGGAATAGATATTTTCCATTCAGTAAAGGTTTAGGAAGCACCCACTTGAAGTATTGAGTAAGCTATTCGGTGTGAAACACGTGTAAACACCATAATGAGATTCAAGGGGGGGAGGGAGAAAGTGATATTGGGGCCTCACCTCTGTGAAAACAATAATCAATTCTCAAATTACAGAAGCTTAATGAAGGTTATATAATTAAGTACTTATTGTCTTTCTTCAGGGGACCATAAATACTCCATGTGTAAAACTGTCTGACTTAGGATTTCTAACAGATCTTTGGAAGTAGAGGAAAAATAGAAACATATTGTTATTCTTCAAAAGTAGGTAGAGCCCAGTCTAGCATGAAGCTTGGATGAACTCCTCTCCCCCCAGGCATCTGCAGCCAGTTTCTGCTTTAAATATCATGATGCAGAGACTACCTTTGGGACCCACCATCCTCCAAGATCATCAAATTCAACATTATCCATAAATACACTGATGGAACTATTTACTGAGGGCCAAGTGCATGTCAGGCCCAGAGCTGATCTCATATAGAGCATGGTGTGGAGAACTGGGTTCCTCTGTTCGAGAACTTTTGGAAAGTCAGACATGGAATCAAAGAAAATTCAACAAGGAAAGGTCTAGAAACAATTCTATGTAGGGCTGTCAGAGATAGTGTTACCAGAGGAGGTCCTATTGGGGTTCACCAAGCACACAAGGTGGTAAGAACATGGAGGCAGAAGGAACACCTTGAGCAGAGGCTCCCAGGCATAAAGGAACTTGGGAATCTGTTCAGTTTCCTACCTAAGAAAGCAGGGAGTTGTCTGGGAGTCAGGAAGTATGGAAAATGAGACTAGATATACAGGCAAGAGCCAAGTCATACAGGACCACCCTGTGTACCAGAGCAAGGAGCCTGGCCTTCCTCTTCCATTAGCCATGGAGAGCCACTGAGAGCTTGTAGACACAGAAGCAATGTCAGGAGTGAAGTGGTCAGGTTTGTCTTTAAGGAAGCTCTCTCTGGGGCCCCATGAAGGCAGAGTGGTGGAAGAGTGGCCCAAGGCTCAAAGCCAACTTAGGAGGGATTGTATTGTGATTTTTGTGTGGAATGTCTGTTCTAAAAGGAACAATAGAAGAGTAAGTCATGTAGTCTCTTGACTTTCCACGTGGCTACTGTGGGGGCTGTTTAGTGCCTGCTAAGCGAGAGGCAAGCAGCATGGAATGGTGATCTTAGAGGGAGAAAGATCCAACAAGTGCCCCAGCTTTTCAACAGATCAGGTTCAATGCCACTAGGCAACCCAGCCAGCCTCCCAGAACTTCAGCTTCCTCTTGCATAACATGGCAATCGTATTGCCAACCCAGCCAGGTTGCCGTGAGTCACAGACACATGCAATGTCCCTGATACAGCATCAAGGCCAGAGCAGGCCATAAGTGGTAGCTGCCGTTATGATGGAAGAAAAGCCTTCATTTGCCAAGAATGCTCTCAGAAATCAGGAGTCATGCACCAGGACAGAGGCTTCCTCTGCTGAGCACCAGTAACCAAAACAAACAAGAGTGGTGGGGATGAGCCCAGCCTTACTACCTATACAGGAGGCTCAGGTGTGCCTTTGATGGAAAGCAAAAACCGGCCTGAGTCAAACAAGCCTGTACACACCGATCTGAGCTGCGTGTTCTCGGCCGCCCTGGGCACATTCCCACGTAACCTGGTTTGACAAGCTGTGCTGGCCCAGTGCCCAGCTTCCATCGAAATCTACAAGGCCCAGCGTTTACCTGACAATTTCTCTGTCAGGGGGAGCAGTTGAGGGGCAGAATGGAGGCCACACAAGTGTATTAGGTACATGTGTATCAACCTTTTGTGTCCTGTCTCACAGGACAAATGACTTCTTCCAGACAGCAACAGTGCCCCCGTGGCCCACAGCTGCCACATCAGCACAGCTAATATACTGTCTGGGAACAGGGCTGGCTGTAACATCAGGGTTTGCAGTGGCAGATATTCCAATATTGCCACCTCAGGCAGGACTGAGAGTCCTGCTCCAAAGCACTCGCTGGGGAGGTGAGAGCACACACACAGAGGCAGCTCTCAGTTCCAGCGATGAGCTCTCCCTCTCCTGTCTCCTGACATCCTCTCACTAGCAAACGTTCTGAAACCTTCTCAGGCCCTCTTTCAAGCAAAGCCTCTGCTTTCTGCTTATTGTTGCTCCTAGTAACACTGCAGCTTCTCACCTGTAGTCACCTTCGCGCCTCTAAGAAGCCCTTTCTGCCTTCCCATGACACTGAACTGTTCTCTGCAAGTCACAAGTAACCTTTCCAGGTCCAACAAGGTCTTGTCCTGCTCGGTCCCACTCCAATTTTCCACTTTGACCACCCTCTGCCACCCCTCGCTGCCCTTCTGTACTCCTCCCACTCTCCTCCAATTCACAACCCTTTCCCTCTGTCCATCTCCAGGTGCGGACTGTCTGGAGCTTTCTTCCCAGGGCCTCCTCTCTTTCCATAATCCTCTTCCTAGAAGATGCCCCATCTGTCCCCTGTTCATGATCTCTCACCCACATAAGGATCCAGAATCTTCCACTCCAGCTTAACACACACTCTCCTCTCACTCCTCACCCCTTCTCAAGTCCAGAACAGCAGCTCAGCCCCCTGGTGGAACCCACACCTGCTCATCCTACACTGCCCACAAACACAGCTGTCCTAATCCAAACTCTCACCTTCCCCATCAAAACTACTCATCTTTTTGCATTTGCTGTTTTGGTTGGTGAGTGCATCGCCTCCCCATCCAAGGCGGAGAGCTCAGGGGTTCTCAACACCCCCTTCTATCTCACAGCCATCCTTACTGCCCCAGGGCAAAACCTCTCAGCCTTCTGCCTGGACTTTTGCCACTTTTGCCACTGCTTCGTCCCAGTGTTCCGCTTGCTTCTCTCCGTGCCAGGCTCCTCCGCACTGCTGTCTTCATAAGCACAGGCTACATTACCTGCCAGGGATAAAAACCCTCAGTGCCCCCTATCCAACACTCCCCACAAGGTAGTGGGGACAGACATTTTTGGGGGGTGGTACCTCCCCTGCTGGGTCATCAATTCTTTGGTGGCTACAACAGTGCCTTGGGGGCTACGTCAGCCAGTTTGACCCATAGTAGGTGCTCAGTGCACCCTTGAAGAAATAGATCTTCAAGGTGTCAGCACTCCCCAACTTATCCAGCCTTGCTCCCTCAAGCCATAATGTCCTTTTCTGATTATTTTTGGATTAAGTGCTCCTTCAGAGCAGGTATATGAAGATCCCAAAAGTTTTAGGAGTGATGAATGCTCTATCTTAACTTTTCATAATATTCAGCTATTTCTGATTATTTATACACATCAAACAAAAAGTCTCCTTGTGATGGGTTATGAATAAAGAAAAATTATAAATTTTTTTAACTTTTATTTAACTCATGTTATCAGTTTGGGTCCAAGCAGAAAAGTAAGAAATACTCTATTTAGTACAATAGGAATTAAATAAAAATAATTGATTCCACAGGCTATGGAGGAGCTGAAATATTTAAGCAGGCAATGGTAAGGCCACCCAGGACAGATGAAGCTGCTAGATATCTAAGCTGGGAGGACAGATGAGGATCAGAGCCAGTCACCCAATGGAAGCTGGAGGCTTGACAATAGCAGATTTACCATGAAGCTCTTGAGCCTTGCTTGTTTGCCTTCCTGGGTCCTTTATAAAGGTCCTTCCTTCCTGGGTCCCTCCTAATATCCTGGATCTAATTTTTTATTTATAATTTTGTATTTTTTTTCTTAAAAGCATTCCCCAAATTGTATAAGCTTTAGGTCTCACAAAACCTGGATCCACAATGAACCATGGGGAGAATATTAATTATCACTGCCAGAGATGTTGTCCAAGGCTGAGAGAGCTGGAGAGAAATCCTTTGGCTTTACCTTTTTGCTGCTCTCCAATTTCCTGCCTGTTCTTCCCATTGGCCAAACCCAGACAGAAACCAAATGGCATGGAAGCCTAGGAAATACAGACCACAGGGTCAGCCTCCCTGTGATACAGAGCAGAGCAGGGAGAATCTAAGACGAAACAAACAAACCAAAACATACCACCCTCACTGAATCTCCCTTTGGTGCCCAATGCTGGTGAACCGAGTGAAGGTTTGCAGGAATATAAGGGTGTTCACAGATAAAGGTTCTCCCTCTTCCAAGATGTTCCACAGGGCAGCAGCATCCACTGTACACACAGCATACCTGTAACTGCCTCCCAGCACTGCAGATTCTGAAACTCAATCTAGACAACGCCCCAAAGGCAATCAAACTCAGAGAAGCCAACTCACATTAAGAAACCTTATGGAAAATTAAGGCATAGACCTGAAAACCAATATGCTAATTTATAAAAATAAATTTTTATTAAAATAAAAATAAAAAAAAAAATAGCATGGAGTGACATGTTCACAAAATCATGACCTTATTTTTCTGGTTGATAACAATTCTCTTGCTCACTAAAACACACAATTATTGAGTGCTCACTTCAGGGCCCGCCCCCTAGGGGCCAATAATGAATTTACAACAACAATGGACAGATCTAGATTGAAAAGAAATAATCCAGGCAAGTTAAGGGGATTTAATCGTTTTACAGCATCAAGCCCCGACAGATCCAGATATCGGTCTTACCATAGATACAGACCTGGCAGGAAGATTGTAAGTAGCTGTTTGCTTGTCAGCACAGCCCACTGGGGAGAGCTCAAGTGTAACTCCCTCAGTTTTTCTATGAGCCACCCTGACCACCACCTCTTCAGACAGGCAGATGCACGTAAGGCCACCCATTCGGTCAGAGCCAAGCCCAGCAATCCTGGGAGCCACTTGCTCACACTGAGGCAGGACTTCTGAATCTTTCTTGGCCTTCGTGAATCTCATGAAAGCTTTAGACTCTCCCTGAAATCCATTCACACACAAAATTTTGCATACACTTTCAGACAGTTCTTGAATTCACTGCCTCCAGTTTTTTCTCTAGTCTAGACCATCATTTCCCAACCTTAGTACTATTGACATTTGGGGGGTGAATCATTCTTTCTGTGGGGGTCTATTCCCTGAATAGTAGAATGTTTAACAGTACCCTGGCCTCTACACACTAGATCAGGCGTCCTCAAACTTTTTAAACAGAGGACCAATTCACTGTCCCTCAGACGGTTGGAGGGCTGGACTATAGTTTAAAAAAAAAAAAAAAAAAAAACTATGAACAAATTCCTATGCACACTGCACATACCTTATTTTGAAGTAAAAAACAAAACGGGAACAAATACAATTCATACCACTTCATGTGGCCTGCGGGCCACAGTTTGAGGACCCCTGCACTAGATGATAGTAGCCTACTTCTCACCAGTTGTGACACTTGAGGATGTCTCTTAACATTGCCAAATGCCCTGTGATGTGGGCAGGAAAAATCACCTGAGTTAAAAAATCAGTGCTCTAGAAAGACACTGGCCAGGCCATATCTGCTCTTCCTCCATGACTGTTGCGTGGAGGGTCTGGAGCTCAGAGTCACCAGGTGGTCCACCTTGCCCTGCCTAGGCTTGAGGTTATCAAAAAGAAGAATGTTTCAAAATTTCTGCATTCTGATTTTTAGCAAAGTATAAAATAAATATCTCCATGTAGATCAGGCTTGGAAGAGAACTTAGAAACGTGGTCAGGTGACTGATCAGGATGGAGAGATTTTAAGCTTGTTTTGGGGGTTATTTGTTTCTAACATTAGGGAGAAGAAAAGCCAGTGTTCCTAGAGTGCATGTGTTTACAAAACGTATTGTGACTGTATCTGTCAGCCAACTAACCTGGGGTCCACCCGACTGTGTGTGTGTGTGATCATTAACCAAGAGAGGAGCTCTGCGTGCTTCCAGTGTGGCTGGCATCACTGTCAGCCTCTTAGGAAGGATTACAGACCTGCAGCCCGCACCAATTATCAGGGCCAACTGTAGCACTTAACATATGGCAAGGAGGTCGTCATCATCCCACACGTAGTGCCCCCCCCCCAACCAGCAAACACATTCTGAGGATTTGCTGAAGCACCATGTTTCATGTACATCAAATCATTTAAAACTCACAACAAACTAGAGAAGTAGGTACTGCTGTTCCCTCTTTAAAGAGAAAAGAACTGAGCATCCGAGAGGTTTAGCATGTTGCTTAGAATCGCACACCAGTAAATGACAGAACTAGAACTAGAACAGCTCTTCTGACACTAAGGTTAGTGGTCTTTTCCTGTCCCCAACCTGTGTTTGTTCAGTTGCAAATTTTAACTAGGATTAATCAAGACAGAAAGAAGTGGCCTCTGAGATATGTGTGAAAATCAAAGTGAACAGCTCAATTCTTTCATTTTGATTGGGGAAATGCATCAAAACAGAATTTTGACATCAAACCAACATAGCTCCTAGTTGACGTGATGTTTTTAAAAATATATGAACCCATTTAGAGCATAGTTTGGCTGCTGTCTTCAGACTCCCAGCATCTTCCCATAAGACAGGCAGCTACATGCAGAGCTGAGGGAAAGGCAGAAGCCCAAGAATTCTGTTAGGAGGGCTTCCTCCCCATCTCCTCACTAGTAACAAGTTGCTGGCTCTGCAAGAAAACATTCATTAGCCTTTAGCTACCAATACAAAATACAGGGGCCTACTCACTCTGCCCACACAACTCCAGAGGAAGTCTGGGACAGGGATGGAGAGACCAGATTGATGGGGCAGGTCCAAAACACAAATCATGTATTTCCTCCCCAAAACAAAAATAATACTTCAAGCCAGGGTGTAATAATAGGTTTTCCCAATATGGTTGCTGTCATGAAGAGTTACAACTATGCCTTGGTTACACTTCTAAGAATATCAAGTCTGGGTTTCTTCCTTCCTTCTCTTCTTCTCCTGTCTTCTCCTTCCTTCCTTCTTTCCTCTTCCAATAATCACATCCCGACCTCCTCCGTAGGCTGGGACCTGAGGCTACTGAGGAGAATGGAATTCAAACTCTGCCTCATCTTAGAGTCTAGTGCGGGGGATGTTGGCAAACAAAAATCTCTCGAGAGTGTGATCGGCACTAAAGGGAGTGGCGCTATATCCCCCTCAAAAAGTGGGAGCCATTCAAAATGGAGTGGAGAAATCATTCATTCACTTGGAACATTAAAGGTCAGAATCAAAAGAAGCATCTCAGATATTTGTATACAACACTGCAAATCCAGGTCTCAAAACCTGTGAGGAAATTGTGCCTTTGAAGGGATCCCTGACTTCTAGAGGTATGAAATCCCAAGAAAAAGAGATGAGGATAAAGCTATTTTCTTTTTCTCTTAGAGAACATGGGGAACTATAAGGAACATGGTTAATAAGTACTGCTTTTCTTCTTCTTTTTAAGTCTATTAATTTTTTATTGTCCTTTAGTTTTCAAATTACTTTTGCACGTATTATCTAATTAGTGCCTTACAAAACCCCTATCTGCTAGGCATGATTATCTCCCTTATATGGTGAGAAAATGGAAGCTCAGAAAGGTAAGTGGCTGTCTCAGGGGCTCGTAGCTAAGCAAAGGGAAGAACAAGCCTCTTAAGTCCACCTCTGTCTGCCTGCAAAGACGTATCCTTCCCTGTACACTACAAGGCCTCTGTGCATGCCACAAGTCCTGGGAAATGAGTAATGTTATTCAACTGCAGTCTCCCAAGCATCACACGTGGAGTGGAAGGTGTATTCAAGAGTCTCTGGAGGTGCTAGGAAGACCATAAAGTAGGTTTTAATGGAAAAGATTGTTCTACTTATAGCGGCTCAAAAAAATAAATAAATAAATAAATAAAAGTTGATTCATGCTTCAGGCCTGACATGTTTTAAGAGACAGACATGCCTATAAATTTGGCCAGACTCGTGGGTGCCAGATGATAATTGACAAGGACCCTAGGGCTTGGTGATCAAGCCAGGACTTCCTCACGTTCCCCACTGGGCTCTCCAGGGAACAAGCACGGTGCATAATTAAGTCAGATGGATGCAGAGGAGAAGAGATGGGTCATTTTCCCTATGGAGAGGTTTTCTTCTTGGCAAGATGCAGAATGACACACTTCAGGCAGCAGGAAGATCATTTCCATAAAAGTAGGCAGGGAATGAGGGAAATTGTGAAGTTACTGAAAGACAAACAAAGCCCAAATACCATAAACAGAGTGTGGAGTTCCCAACCAGAGGCACAATTATCTCTTACCTCAAACTTGGACAGGACTCAAGCGAGCATTATAAGAGATTTTCTCATGCACATGAGTAATTGTCCCACTCATTAAAATGTTATAGATGAGCCTCACTTGGAAAGCAGCGAAGTGTGAATTCCAGTGCAGGACCTGGAGGAGGCTTGAAGAAGCCCCAGGAAGTCCTAGCAGAGAGTTTTGAGGCAACTCAGCAATCTTCTACGAAGCATATAATGGCCATAGTGAGAAGAGAAATCCAAGTATGAACCCACTATCACACATGCCCATAAATACAAATAAGAGGATTTTTGACTAGAATGAGGGGAAATGCTTTTTCAATCTCACTTATAGTTTAAACACTTGGGATACTTCCTTCTTAGACCCAAGTCGGTACCTGTTAAAAAGAAAGAACCTAGGGGATTGATAACAAAGTCACTTAATCCAGGTTTGATTCAACCTTTTTCTTAACAAAAAAGAACCACATTGATACCCTTAACCCACATGTTTTGAGGCACCATCTGCCCATCACAGACATCTTGATATTTCCAGGCTGCTGAACCACCCAAGAGGAATACAAAAATGAATTTTAGGTCTAGTCCTATACTTCAGTTGATCATGTGTGAGCTGACCCTGGAATGTGAAAGAATCAGATGGAGATTTTAGTTCTACATATCCTGAGGGCATTGCGACTTGATTGATAACAATAACATTCACCAAGATCAGGAATTCAGGAGGAAGAGTAACGTGAATAGAAGCAAACAAAAATAACGAATTTTATATGAGATCTGCTGAGTTTAAGGCACCTGTGGGATATTTCCAAGTGAGGAGTATCCCACAGGCAAGTGATTACCAACATTTCAAAGAGCAGAAACAAAAAGAATGTGCCCGATAATTAAATAATACTTAGTTTTTTTGATTTCCTATGTGAAATGTGTTATTTGATTTTTCTTTCCTTATTGTTATTAATATCATTTGTCATCAGGCGCTGGAAGTGTACTTCTCTGTACGACAGCACAAAGGTTTCTGAGTCGAGACAAACATTCTGGAAAACTTTAGGCTTACAACAACATTCAGACTCACTTCATCTGCAAAGGAAAGAGCAAGGTAAATGTTATAGAAAGGAAACACATCTCCAGGGATTTGATGGGAAGAGAACATATATCTAATCACTTTACCATGAAGGACTGACGCCCTTGACCCACTGTGATGACCCATCTGACTATACACCAAGTACACACGACAGCCCTTAAAATCTAACAGTACCCCCTGCAAGTGACATTTATTCTTCCAGATCATGGGTAGTTCTTCTATTTTTTTTATAATTTTCGTTTCTGATTACAAAAGGTGAAAGATTTATACAATCTGAAGAGAAACCAGAATATTCTTTTCTTTTCTTTCTTTTTTTTTTTTTTGTTTTGTTTTGTTTTGTTTCTGAAAAGTAAATTTATTTCAGGTTATTGTGAGGGCACAAACAACCAGGTCAAAATATTTGATTTTGTTAGGTAGAGTCCCTCTTGTAATTTTTCTGATTATAATGTGATGCATGTTAATTGTAGTATGTTTGAAAAATACAAAAAGAATAACAACTACAGGTGAGCACCACCACGCCTGGGTAAATTTTTTCTATTTTTAGTAGATACAGGGTCTTACTCTTGCTCAGGCTGGTCTCCAACTCCTTAGCTCAAACATTCTTCCCACTTCAGCTTCACAGAATGCTAGGATTACAGATGTGAGGCACCATGCCCGGCCAATGGCATGACTTCCTTACTGTCAGAATAAGACCTTATAATATAAACATACCATAATTTAATCTATCCTCCATCATGGACATTTGGTTTGCTTCCAGTTTTTTCATTAGTGTAAGTAACGAAAGAAAAAAAAACAGAAACAAGAACAATTCTCGTACTTCTCTAACAATCTGTCAGACCCAAACAGGATGGCATACACAGAAGGAGTTTCCTGAAAAGAGTATTTACGCAGGCATTGGGGCTTAAGGGAAACCAACAAGGGTAGTGAGGGCTAAAGGGATGGAGCCAAAAATAATGAGGAAGCTACCGTCGGTCAGCCTGGAGGGGCAGAGGTGAGAGGGGAGAAGTCAGGGAGGCTAGTAGCAAAAGGAGGGGTCACCTGACAGGGGATGTGTCTTTCAGTAAGGAAGTCTACCACTCCCAAAATGTGGCCCAGCAGAGAGGGAGCTAGAGGAAAAAATTGCCAAACCTCTCCTGCTGCTGTTCTGACTGCCACAGCTCCCCAGTGGCTGACCCCAACAGCGGAGGCCAAGGGGCTGGGTTGATGTGCCCTCCTGAGCTCAGCCTCTCTGGGTATACAGCTGGGTGGAGACAACGTGACTATATCCAGAGCTGAGAACAGAGAACATCTAGCATGGTACTCTGCGTATCTCCTTTCCAAGTTAGAGAGGCGTGAAGACTGGAGATTCGGAACACGTACTATGTGGCCAGCATCTCTGAAGTTTCACCTTCTGAGTTCCAGATGGTGCCAAGCAGCACAGCATGTCTGCATCTAATAGTGCCAAGTCTAGAACTGGGCCATCCCCACTCCAAGACTTATTCTGCAGCAGCCACTGAGAAGCCTTCTACCACTTGTTTTCCCTGAGCCACTGCGGCCCCCGGTGACCAGTCTATTAGCATACATGGAAAGTTCTGGAATTAGTCTTCCTCCCTAGGCCAATGATACAATGCATCTAAAAGGTAATCTGAATTACACAATTATTAACCTATATGAATGAGCTTCTTTCCTTTTGGTCTTTATTCACTGTTAAAGAGAAGAGCCCTGCTCTTAACACCAGCAAGCAGTCTGAGGCCTTGACAGTCTGCCAATTTCTGGACAGCACCATCTTCCTGGAGGCTGGTCACTGTTTTCTTCCCAAGACATTTGGCAGACCCTATCCTAAAGTCAGCAGAACACCTATAACTATAGCTGTGCTCATTCCTGAGTTGAATCGCTATGTGTGAGACATAGTTCCTGTCATGCTCTACCATCAGGTTGAATACTTTAGGGTGTCAAGTCAAACCTCGATGGAAGAAAGTGGAAACAGTTTTTGGCCCAGTGTTTTGGGTCAGCTCTACAGTCCTAACCAGATTCCAAACATAGCTCAACTCAACCTGGATCTTCTTCCCACCAAGGTTCCATTATGCCTTACAGTCTATTATGCAATAACTGGTTAAGCCCTAAGCTATACTAACTGTGAGAAAAGACAATAAAAATCCAGGTAGTTTGGCTGCTGCCTTTCAGCCATGACATCATCTTCTTTCCATGGCCTCTGACCCTCAGGTTCAACATTTGAGTTTAGTTGTTCTGCTTAAGACCAGACGAGTAATTTGGAAAATTGTCTTCTATAATGCAGAAAAATATTTCATTTTTCTTGTTTGATCTATAGAAGTGAACTCTTTTGCTGGGTCCTTGGCCATGAAATATACCTCCTGTATGACTGTGGAAATATTTGCCTCATTGGGGTCTACATCCTCAGTGCCTTTGAAGTCTGCAACATCAGAAGTTAATTCTAAGAAGGTCCTCTAGGTCCTTTGCATGCTTTGGTGCTTTATAAATTGCATTAAAGGTTAATTTAAGCACTTGGAGGCCAACAGACATTGTCCTGTGTGCCTCTATTTCTTTGTCTCTTTATTTCCAACAGTATAAGCTCAAGTCCTATCTTTGTTTTGTCAGGTGGGTCCCATTAAAATCTTGTATTAAACTGTGCTTCTTTTGAAGTTCCAGATCTCATCCATCTGTTTTGTTTTTTAATGACTTTATTTAGAATTTTTTCAAAGTTAATGGAAATGTTTCAGGAATAGAGAGTCTGGTGTTTCAGGAATAGAGAGTCTGGTTAATTGATCTTTCAGTTAACTGAGGGTTATTGCTAATCAATATTCTTTGATTTTTGCATTTCATCTTATTTCAAATGTCCCTTGTATTAGTTCCAACTGCCTAACCCCCATTCTATAAACTTGTCCCTTTATTAAATCCCATTTTAATCCCTTATCCTGCTCCCACACTTGGGATTGGACACCCAGAAATCAGGTTCCAGGAGGACTGGTTGAGGAAGATAAGCTGCACAAAAAATGCAGAGGAGGAAAAACCCCAACGAGAATATCTGCCCAAACCCACAAAGTGAGCCTGATAATCATGGGCTATACATAAGCATTCAATCAAAAATCAAAGAATAGAGTCATTTTTTAAAAACAGCAAGAGTTTAAGGCCAAAGAACACTAGATCATAAAAAAAGAGTCTGAAAATGAGCAAAGAGGATTTTATAATTTTGCTCCCAACACTGATGGGTGTTTAACCATCCTTACCAGGGTGCTTCTCAAGACTTTTGTACTAAAACAAACAACAACACAAGAAAACACAAAACCCTCATGTTTTTCCTGGATATACTGAAAAATGTCCCTTTTTCCACAAATGTTAATCACTGCCTTGTACTTTTTCTATTTTTCGTAGAGACAGGTCTCACTCTTGCTCAGGCTGGTCTCGAACTCCTGAGTTCAAACAATCCACCCACCATGGCCTCCCAAAGTGCTGAGATTATAGGCACCAAGTCACTGCACCCAGCCTCTCTCCTTTTCTTAAATAAGCTCAATACTTAGTCTTCAAGTCTGACATATTAAAAGAAATGACAGCTACTAACAAGATGGTTTGGCCCCTGGCTTCCTTCACTTGTGTAAACATCACATTTCATTGACTGGCATGAAGACGGTAAAACACAAAGCTCCCAAACAGGTGAGTTCTTTGTGTGCTGGGCAGCACTCATTCCAGCTCCCACCTCTACAGGGTCCCAACCACCAGCCCCTTTTTACCCCAGAGATCAACCCTAAGGGATTGGGCAGTATTTTCATAAAAATACTCAAGAACAGAGCACCAGATTTTATTCCCTTTTCCTAGACACCCTTGTGAGGACGGCTACTTCTGAGTAATATTCCCCTAGTAACTTTAACATCACCCCTTCTAGAGGGACTATTTGCAATTACTCATATAGTAAAAATTATAAACTAAATCTCTTACAAAACCCCCTACAACTATGATTGTGTTACTCAGCTTAAAATGCTTCAATGCTTCCCGGTTGTCTACCAAATATGGTTGAAGATCTTTAGCTTAGCCTACGAATCCTTTACAATCGAGCCCCTGCCTATTTTTCCAGTGACATATTCTGCCCCTTAGTCATGAAATTATCATATCAGGCATGCTGAACTTCCTAAGATCCTCCCAGGATGGGCTCTCTCCTATCTCTGTATTTTTCTAATTGGTGTTCCTTCTTAATAAAATGTCCCACCACCACTGTCATCTCTGCCTATTCCTGCCTCTTTTCCACCTGACAAATATCTACTCATCCTTCTAGGATGAGGTAAACATTAGCTTAAAACATCTTTCCAAGTCATTGGAAGGAGAATCGATAGCTACCTGACCGCTTAACTTTAACAAAGCTCAACATTAGATCTGCACCACCTGTTGTAAGAACCACAAGGTCTTTGATTTTGTGTAACCACAGTCTAACAGGATTTCTGCTAACTTACTATGCTACATAAGTATTTGGGGAAGTAGAAAAATTCTAGAAATCATGACATTAAAAAAAAAGAAGTGAAGTAAATGGGCCTGACAAAGACTCACGGGAGATACAGCATTTCTTAGCAGTACTAACAATAACTCATCTAGGTTACTGTTTGGGTGTCTGGTATATGTTAAGCCTCATTCCAGCTACTTTAAAACAGTATCATTTAATTCCCCACAAGATCCCTATGAAAAAGATATGTTTATCATCCTCATTCCCTTCTCAGAGAGGTAAAGGAAATTATTCATGATTGTAGAGCTTATCAGTGGCTAGGCCAGTGTTCAGTGCCAGTCTTCCCACTTTCAAAGCCCAGTCTCTTCACACTGTAGCATCCTGATTCACAGAGAAAGGAGGAGTCTTAGGATCAATGCCTTGGTCTCTTTGTTCTGCTTTGTAATTAGCTAGTTATGTGATCTTAGACTAATCATTTATTTCTTTATCTAAATCTCTTGGCCTTTCTTTTTTAAAAAAAGTCTTCTTACTCTATATCCTATCCATCAGAAGTTTTACTTCTTCCACCTAGAATATGTCTCAAATATGACCACTGCTCTCCATCGCCACCACCAAAACCCTACCATGCCACTTTCATCACTCACTTACACTTGTGCAATAAAATTCCCAATTCACCACTGGTGTCCTCATACCCACTCTAACTGGCCTCCAACCCAAGATTTGCACCACAGTCAGATTAAGCCATAAAACACAAGCTTATCACAACTTCCCATTTTCTCTTAGGAAAAAGACCAAATCCATAGCATGGCACATAATTTCTCTGCCCCCCATTCCAGTTTCATCTACCTCTGTGTTTCCTGAGCTCCAGCCTTCTAGTTTTTAAACACCCAACTCCCCCTTCCTGGTAGCCTCTGTACATGTTGGCCCTTAGCCTGAAAAGCTCTCCCTTCCCTTTGTCAGCTCTTCAATTCCTCCTCACCCTTTGATCCATCTCAGAGATCACATCCACAGGGACACCTTCCCCAATTCCCATATCAGACGGGCACCGTGCAACACGCTCATTGCCCACTTTTTTCTCCACAGCACTTATCAATGTGTTGATGAATGACATGCCTCTGATTATTTCATCTGTATCTATCTGTCTTCCTCCCAGGCTGTAACCTACAGGACAGCAGAGTCCAACTTTGTCCCCAGCACATGGTATGAGGCTTGGCAAAGAGTAGGATTATTTTTTTAATATTTGTAAGATGAATGTTGAAAAAATGCATGTCAGTTTATGTGAACAATGAAGGGACTCAATCATGTGATCGCTGAGGTTCCACCAGCCTTGATATCCAACTCCTTAGAACACTAAACTCACATTCCCTATCATCCCAGGAGGCATAACCAAACCAATAAGCAGATAGGTGATAGTTCAGGAGAAGTACTTTCTCTTATAACAAGAGGAGCAGTCAAGCAAAGGAAGCAGTTTCCCTATAGTAATAAACTAATCAAGCAGCAGTTACTTAATCCCCTGCCAGGGAGACCATAGTAATAATTCCTATGTCAGACAAATGAGAATAAACCACCTCATGTCCCTCCTAACTTCTCAGAGTCTGTGATTCTGTACCTGTGTGAAATAACCAAATCCAATTACAAATTCCAATCAAGTAAATAAATAATATAATCACGTATGTTAAGATCCACATATATTGAAATAAGATTTAACCCCAAGGAAAGTGCCACATTATATTTAGTATATTTTGAGCCACTTTGGACACTTAGTGGCTTGGACACTTGGTAAAACTACAGACTAAAAGAGAGAGTCTGATGCAGTAAGTCTGGCAACTTTTCAGGAGACCCCAGGTGATTCAGATGAGTTTAGAAAACTCTTGTATGAGGCAAAGAGCCCTGGACTTGGAGTTAGAAGACCTGCATTCCAACTGGAGTCAATGACTAATTAGCTGCTGAGTTATTTGATCTTTCTAAATCCCCAGCATCATCTTGGAAAGAGGTGCATTGACTTTTAAATGGCCTGATGTAGAGTTACCTGGAAGTTAATGCTTAATGGTAGCATATGCTGCACTGATCCTAATCTCACCTCCTCTGCAAAGGATTCTAAATCTCTCGTCTCAGAAGCTTACAATGAATCCGCTAAATATTTGGCCTCCTTCAGGGAATGGAGGCAAATTTCACTTCCCTCAAAAATGATGGGAATTTTGACAAAGATGAACTCAGTCACCTCAGTGACCACAAGGTTTCAGGATTTCAAAAGGTTCTCCCCACAAATGAACCTCTTAGAACTGTTGTACATTTACAAATGATATCCATCTAAGGTAAAAGCCTGCCTTCATTTTCCCATCCTTTTATCCTTATTATGTTCAAGATTTTACTACCTTTGGGGAAAGTATTTATGAAGCATTATTATTATAGGAATTCAAGAAGAATCTACCCAAATCATTTTTTGGCTTCCATACTGAAAATTTATAGATTTGATTCATGTTGCGGTATTGAAAGGGAATTAGAAGTTGGTATTTTTCTTGAAAAGCCTAGACCTTGGGAATTCAAACCTCTTCACCAGAGTGCTCAGTCTCATCCAGAGTTCATTTGTTCTCTCAGGCTTTCTTAACCTCCAGACACTTGGCTCATTTCTGCAGATGGAGAAATAAACTCAATATGGCCCCTCTGCTACTAAGGAACTCATGCTCTAGTGTGGCTTCATTCATTGGAACAATGTACAATAACAGAAATATGGGTCTGCTCCTTCCAACATGATGGCTATCACCCACATGCGACTATTGAACTTTTGAAATGTAGCTAAGGAGCTCTGCATAGGGACACTTACCTGTAATCCCAGCTACTCAGGAGGCTGAGGCAAGAGGAATCCTGAAGTCTAAGAGTTTGAGGTTGCTGTGAGCTATGATGCCATAGCACTCTATCCAAGGTGACAAAGTGAGACTCTTGTTTTCAAGAGAGAGAGGAGAGAGAGAGAGAAATATAGCTGAGGAATGAAATCTTTAATTTTACCTAATTTCAAGTTAAAATTAAATTGCTATGTATGGCTCATGGCTGCCATGCAGCACAGCAATAGAACAGAAGATAGAAGAAAAAAAAAGAAAGAAGAGGATGGGGAAGAGCAGGGAAAAGGGAGGAGAAGGAGAAAGAAGAAAATCTGAGAGGGAGAGAGAGAAATAGGAGGAGAGAGAAAAGAGGAGGCAGAAGAAAAGAAGAATAGAATATGGTGAGTATAAGTGTATATATAATGAGCCTTTGATTATAGCTCATTGATGACTAACTTGTCACTGAAATGTTTGAGAGGCAGGGTGAAAGTGTTTAGGAAAAGCTTCAGAGTGAAGATTTCATTTGAAGGATGCTCACCAGATAGAGATAGAGGAGAAGTTTTGGGGGAAGAGCCACAGGTTGTACGAACCCACAGCAGCTTAAACCCACACAGTAAGTTTTTGTCATGGTGGATTTGTTTGGTTGAAGCTCCAGATGCTTGGGAAGGAGACAGAGTGAGGAGGGAGGTCTAACAGTGGCCTAGGAGGATACAGGGACCACATCAATCACAAAGAACCCAGTGTATAGCTATGAGAGGACTGAGCTTTTGTCCCTGGGCAAAACTTTTCTCTTGAGTATACTCCAAAGTTTTTAAGTGGTGGTTGATGTGCATGTCGCTTGTTTGTTTTCCCAGGGATGGGAATGAGGACTGGGGTTTCCATTGTCTTAAACTAACTTCCTGCTTCAGCTTCATGCATTTATTTCTCATTGCAAAACATTCTTGATTTCTATTCTCACACAGCCCCAGAGAAACATAAATATCAAAGTTAAGTTTGATTCAGCTGATGTCTCTCTTTTCTTAATCCAAACAAGTACTTCAACCCGGGCATCCAGATTAGGAGTGAACCTTGTTTTTCTGGTAGACCTACCAGGGGGCACTAAAAAGGCTCAGCTCCAGTTGTGCAAAAATAAAACAATGTTCCAGATCTTTGTGTAGAACTGAAGGAAATTTCTGTATGGTCCAGTCAAAAACAGCACAACTCTGGAATGACCTGAGAAAGGGACAGAGAGGTCATTGTTCTGTGATGTGTGGAAGTGCCAGGAAAACTTTTGATGTTCACTATTGAGCGTCTGCTCTGTGCCTGGGCAGTGTGCTGAGCACTCAGTCCTCACAATACTGTGCACAGTAGGTATTTTCATTCCTAGTTCACATGTAGAAAAAGTGAAGTTCAGAGATGCTTTGTAGCATGTTACTTCTCAGAGACATCCAGCTGGTCACTGACAGGGCCACATTCCCACCCAGAGGAAGTTGCCTGAGATGCTACTGAGAAAGCACTGCCCAAGGACACCTGTGTGACAATCAAAACAGAAGGCATTTCCACCCCTCCTTACCAGGCTTACTATGGGGTAAATCCCACCAGACTACAGTCTCAGTTACTTCCCCTAATGTGGGGATAAATGGGTCTTCACTCCAGTCTCTGAAAAATACAAAGTTTTGAAAATTTACTTCTAAGTGGGAGGTATTCGGAAGTCAGTCAGGGGCGGAGACAAGATGGCTGACTGAAACCAGCTTTCCACAGAGGTTCCCGTCCAGAAGGAGAGTTAAAGGACAAAAATTTAGCAAGTAACCTGGTGAATTTGAGCTGCACCAAGAGAGAAGGTTGAAGAACACACATCAACCCCACTGAGGTGAGCTGCAACCCCAAGGATACAAACAAAAGGTACAAAATCCATCACCAAGCGGACGGGAGTCCCCTCCCCCATGAGAACAGCTCGGAGTGCCCCACAAACGGGCAGCGTTCAAAGGTCCTCCCACTACAGTCCACGGGAGAGACCCTCTAAAAACTGGACCTGCCTCCCCTACTAGGGAGCCTTGGCATTCTCCTTCCAGGCATAGAACTGTATAAAACTGTATATACTCTCTACCTGCAACTCTGAGCTCCCAGCTCTCCCCTCCACTCTCACTCTGAGGTCTGAAGGCCTGTCCCCCAGAAGTTCAGATTCTTGGGTGATTTCTCGAGGGGTGTGGACAGTGCTTAAGCTGCAGCTGGTCAGCGCTGACTCTGGGGCACGGGAGCGAGGAGAAGATGTTCAGCTGAGAGGGAACCACACTGAGTCGTAGCAGTTCCCTGAGGCACGTCTTTTAGCAGCAATACGGCCAGGCATAAAACCGGATAAAACTGTATATATTCTCCACCGGCAACCCTGAGCTCCCAGCATTCCCCTCCACTCTCACTCTGAGGCCTGGAGGCCAGTCCCCAAGAAGTCCATACTCTTGGGTGATTTCTTGAGGGGTGTGGACAGCACCTAACCTGCAGCTGGTCAGCGCTGACTCTGGGGCATGGAAGCAAGGAGAGCAAATGGTCAGCTGAGAGGGAACTACACCAGAACAGCAATTCCCGGTGGCACAAGCCAGCAGCCGTCTTTTAGCAGAAATACGGCTCACACCCGGATATTCTGAATATCTGGTTGCACCTCTGGGCAACCAGAGGAGGCCAGCAACCACCCATGAGTAAAGGATTTGCCTTACCAACTCACAGACCCAGGAAGCTCCCAGGGCGGGGCTGACCCAGAGGACCGCTTTACTGAGCATAAGACACACCTGGCCCTCAGGGGATCGTCAGCCTATAGACAAAGAAAGGCAGCAGAATAGACCTGACAGGTAACCAAGACAAACCTGCAGGAGGAAAGATAGGACTCTGGAATTCAAAATACCTTCTCTTCTGCAGGAGGATTTAGCAGTTCTCTTCTGTTCTGTCAGTAACTTCAAAAAGGGGCGGGGCTGGACCTGAGTGAACACCCCCCCAACCTTCATCAAACGCCCAAGGTTGTCAGGCCTCACCTCCTCCTGCTAGACAGAGGTAGAGCACAGCGGCCTGGCAAATTTCCTTGGGATTCAGGCAGGTGCAAACCCCTGAAGTATCTGGTCACTACAGGCAAATGGGTCAGCTAACTGCAGGGCTTTCAGTGACTGGGTGTGACAGTGGTGCAAGGTGGGGAAGGAGGCATCAACCTTCCCAAACTGATCTATTGGCTGGGTGGCTCCTCCTGACTCCACGCAGAACTGGAGCAAGCCATATCAGAGTAGTCACCAGACCCCTGTGATCCAGTTCCCACAGACCTCTTAAACTCTCCCACCCAAGACAGGTGCTGACTGAGACAACTGATTTGGATCTTTTGAACTGAGCCAATCGCCTGAGGATTATTCAGGGGGTGCCCTGGGTGTGTGGTTGTAGGAAGGTTTGATTTTCCTTTTCCAATTGTTACCGGTGGTGGATGTGGTGACTTAATTGCTAATATTTCTCCACAGCTGAGACTTCAACCCAGAGTAGCTGTTTCACTAGGGTCAAACAAAAACCAGCTAAAACTAGACAGAACCACTTAGCCCCACCACACCAAACAGGGGCCCAGTTGCTCAGGCCACAGCACTGTACGGGTCCTCGACAAAGCTCCAAGGGAAAAGTCAAAGGGAGTAAAACAATCATGGGGTGTAATTAGCAAAAAAACTCTGGTAACTTGAATAACCAGAATAGATCAACACCCACCCACCCCCAAGAAAAGATATGGCAGATGCAATTGAAGATCCCATTCCTAAACAACTGGCTGAGATGTCAGAAATCAAATTCAGAATTTGGATTGCAAACAAGATTAATAAAGTAGAGGCAAATTTGGAATTAAAACTTCAAGCAGCAATTCAAAAGTCGGAATTAGGAATTCAAGGAGAAAGTCAAAAGTTGTCTCAAGAATTTAACAAATTTAGAGACAAAACCACCAAACACTTAGACACACTGAAGCAAGAATTTGCAGCCCTCAAAGACCTGAAAAATACAGTAGAATTCCTCAGTAACAGAGTAGAACAAGCAGAAGAAAAAAATTCTGACATTGAAGACAAAGCCTTTGAACACTCCCAAAGTCTCAAACAGGAAGAGAAATGGAAAGCAAAAACAGATCATTCTCTCAGAGAGCTATAAGATAATTCAAAGAAGGCTAATATCTGACTTAGCAGAATCCCTGAAACCGATGAAGTGGCCTTGCTAGGCACAGAGGCCCTTCTTCATGAAATTATGAAAGAGAATTTTCCAGACATGCAAAGAGATTCTGAAATTCAGATAGCAGTTTCAGAATCCCAGCACAACTCAACCCCAATAAGACATCCCCCAGGCATATAATAATTAACTTCACTAAAGTTAATATGAAGGAGAAAATTCTGAAAGCAGCCAGACGTAAGAAATCCATTACCTACAAAGGGAAGAATATTAGAATGACTGCAGATCTCTCCACTGAAACTTTTCAAGCCAGAAGAGAGTGGTCATCGACTTTTAATCTCCTAAAGCAAAATAACTTTCAACCCCAGATCCTGTACCTAGCTAAACTGAGTTTCATTTATGATGGAGAAATTAAATACTTTAATGACATTTATATATTGAACAAAATTGCATAACCAAACCAGCTCCTCAGGATATTCTCAGACCTATCCTCCATAATGACCAATCCAATCCTCTACCACAAAAGTAAACTCACTCAGAAACTTCTGATCAAACTCCAACTTCCACACTGGTGAAAGGATTAAAAATGTCCACTGGACTTTTGAAAAACTCGAGACCCAAAATATTACAAGACTTATCAATATTGTCCATTAATGTGAACACCTTAAACTGTCCTCTAAAGAGGCATAGGTTAGCTGACTGGATACAAAAACTCAGGACAGATATTTGTTGCATACAAGAATCACATCTTAACTTAAAAGACAAATTTAGACTCAGGGTGAAAGGATAGTCATTCATATTTCAGGCAAATGGTAATCAG